>JACWBX010003859.1:30330-48316 GCA_014622435.1 Polypedilum pembai
ATTTGTAGTTTTCTTTTGAATTTACTCGTGTCTAATGATAATTGAATTGCTAGTGACGATTGATGATGTTAATTAAAAGAGTTAGTTTTAATGAAAGCTCATGCAATGTTGTAAATAAAAGATAACTAATTTGTAACTTTCATGCGCACTCGAAAGCTCTTAAATACAATGTGTGTATATACTTTTTCTTCCTACTAATGCTATACCATTTTGATGACCTTAATTTCATGCTTTTACAGTAAAAAAAATAAAAAAGGCACTAGAAAACAAACACAACGACTCAATGAAGCGCAAAAATGTGAAAATGAAGGGATGCAAAAAAGAGTGAAAGAGAGAAAAGTGCTCGTTAACATCAATGATATTGTTGTGATATCTCTATATATTCTGTGTAGTTAGCATTAAACTTCTCTATATGTGTATGAGGCCTGTCGAAAGCAGAAAACTTTTTTATTTACATAACGAGAGTGGAAAATAGTTGTTTTCCAATAACTTGTTTTTCTCGAAAAAAAAGCCATAGCCACAATCACCATTGATTACAGATTTAATAATATTTATATTTATTTGTTGTTAAGATTACTATTCAGAGTCTTTTAATTGAAAATTATTTGCTTTTTTTCTTTTTCGATCCTAAACTTCAATCTTTATTGAGTACTGAATCAACACGCGTGTTTGAAATAAAAAAGCAATTTTTTAGGATCAATTGTGACTGCGCAGTAGTCAATAAATTTAGAGATTTGTGCATCGTTTTCTAGAAAAAAACGTTAAGGAATTGTCAATAATACCATCCTAAAGGTGGTCAAGGCATTTTTTATTCTTCTCTCTTGGCACATTGCCTTAAGCTTTGACTTGCTTTATGATAAATTGAGCTATTTTCTAAAAGCATCAATTCTATTTTTGTTATAGCATTTCTAACTTATCATTGCCAAAAAGTCAATTTATAAGTTTTTACTATAGTTTTTTTTCTAATTTTATACTGAATTGGGAAATTAAAAAATATAGAAAGAAATTAAAACAATCAATATAAAAAATTGGGTGAAGCTACCAGTTGCTACTAGCTGATACAAATTACTATGTAATATGTATTTTAAAGTTTATTGAGCGATTCTCAAACTTTGTTTTTGCTGAAATTATTCTTAGAATTGAAAATTTTCTTCAAATATAAACTTGTTTCTAATGGTAAAGCTCTTTAAAGACTTGTGCTAAAGTTTATTAAGTAACAATAAATAAAGCAAAAAAACTCATTGGTTTTTTCAATATTTTGATTTTTATGCGCGTTAGCAACTTACAATTACAAATTTTTGAATTCTAGAATCGATTTTTCTCAAAAACTGTACTGTCAATCCTCATGCTTCTGGTATTAGATGATTGCATTTTTCTTAAAGTTTCAGACTGAGAGACAGTTTTGTAAATGAAGCTGGTAATCAGTCAGAAATTGGAATTTTGTTTAAAAATTTTCTGTAAGTTGCCAACGCAACAGTTCTTTTGTCAAAGATAAACATAAATGTTTTTCGTAAAATATTGAGTGTAAAGGCATTTATATTAACCATATTTGGCATGGATATACAGAAAAGAAAAGCAATTAACGATTGCATTACTTACAAACATAGAAAAGTAAAGGGAATAAGAGAAATTAACAAAAATAAAAGGTTAAAAAAATCGAATTTAGCGCCCTCTATAACGAAACTTTTCAACTGTGTTTGAGAATCGCTCTTATATTTTTAAATCTTAGGTGTTAAGCATTTATTTATTGAACATTTCAATGCTTCTGTGTTTTATTCCTCAATAGTTCGTGTGTGATTTACAATTTTTTTTTGGCAAACGTGTCTTTTTTCTGTTTTTAATATTTGTCAACTTTTGTCATTTTATGTGGTTTTGTCACATATGACAATTTTTGTTGTACCACAAAAAGTTTACTAATTTTAAAATTCGATTTTATGAGTTTAAAATAGATTAGAATCATCAAATTCAAATAATTTCGTAGTTGGACTTGCAAGACTTTTTGAGATTCTTCAAAGGTCACATGAGATTACTAAGTTCAAGATAGTCTTAAAGTTAAAGCAATTTAGTTAATTAAATAATCAATAAGTAATTAAGAATTTCATTCATACAAAATCACCGTTGCTTGCAATTAACAGCATGCATTCAAGAATGAAACAAGCAATGTAAAATTAATCTCAAAAACAAAATTGCAATCTAATAACAAGAAGAAAAATTATTGCAGGTGAATGAGTTCATCTCTCGAATTTAATTCAACTTGCAACAGCATGTGCTGTAAAACATATCTGATTCACATAAATTAGCACTCTCATAGAATTGTAAAATAATGAAAGAAACAATTAACATTTCATACTGTTTGCTTTAATATTTAGTACGCATTTAGTCTCAGTCACATAATTTACTTCATCAGCGAAAAAGCGAACGCGACATTGGAAGTTTATGGATTGAATTTATTTCCTCGTATAATAGCGAGCTGTGTGCTTAATTCTAATTTCACTGCTACATAATGACTTTGTTAATTGCTCGGAGGTTCATTTTTGCCAACAACAGTTGTTCATTTTGCTTTAATTTTTTTACAACTTTCACTAAATCTGATCTAATTAAAATATTTTTTTTTCGCTCTTTCTCTTGTTTGAAATTAAACGCGGACGAAAAGAAAATTTTATGAAATCTTTGCACGTAGTTTTAAATTACACTAAATTTGCTACTGCTCTTAGAAAAAGTTGTCTTTATGGTTCTTTTACTGTCTTTTCTTTTTTCTATTAAACCTCATTTCTGAGTGTTGAATCATGAGGAAAATGCAAATTGAAGCAATGCCATTAGTGAAATGCTTTAATAGAAGCCACTGTACTTGTTTATCATATTTAATATGACACAAAAGCTTATTTCTAGCAACCAATCATTCAGCATTTGCTTGGTAAATCAATTTAATTTGGAATTATGTATTTATATATATATATATATATTGTGGAATTGTGAATGTTAGTTCAGAGTTGTTGATCTACTGGTCCGTAGCCAGTAGCCAAAATCTACTGTAGCCAGATGGATACTGTAGTCAAAAGCTACTTTTTAAAAAGTTTGGTTAATGTAGCCAAATTCTACTGTAGAAAGTAGCCAAAAACTACATAGTAGATTTTACTTTTACAACTCTGTGTTATGTAGCAAGTTTATTGAAATAAGCGGAAAGAAAATGACAAAATCGATAAACTTTTTTTTTTAATTTTTTCCCATCGTCATCATCTTCTTTAATGAGACATAAAAAAGAGTAAAAAAAACATGAACAAGTTGGTGAGAAAGAGAGAGAGGAAATAAAAAAGGGAAAATATTTAAATTCCTTTTTCTTACGTTTAAGCATTCGACACTTAATTTTATTCTTAATTTTCATATTTTCTTTCTTTCTTTTGTCATTGCAGGTACGTTTCAATTTTCTAAATGATGATGAATATATTCATGAAGACAAAAACAGAAAAAAGTAATGAAATTTTGCGAGAGTGGAATGTTTGTTGTAAGTAAAAGAATTTTCATACAATATTTCAACATGAGTGCGTAAAATGTTCATTTTATGAAGTTTATTAAGAGTAAAAGAAATTAAAAAAAATTGTGCGCACTCATCTGTTTTTTTCCATTGAAATAGATAAAGAATTTTAACTCTTTTGTCACTTTATTTTATTAACTTCTTTGCCTTTTTTAATTGTCTATTTTTATAGACATGAGAATATAAAATTTAAATATTTTTATTGACTGTGCTCATAAACACTCACTAAAAAAGATAAATAATAACAAGACTTAATTTTGAAATATGGCGAAAAATTACAATTTCAAATAGAAGTAAAGTCATATCATGATAATAAAATTAAAGAAAATTGGCTATGCTTAGGGAATTCTATCATTTATGACTTCATGTGTAGGAAGTTAAATGAGTTATGAGCCATCAATCAAACTTTAAATATTCCAACTTTCACATCTACAATTGCCCCATAAGCAAAAACTTTTTTGTATATGTGTTGTTGTTTTTATGAGGATAAAAATGATGATGATTTGCATGTGAAGGAAAAAGTGAACCCTTCAAGTTTCTTGCGTGTCAGTTATAAAATATCTACATTAAAAAGTCCCAAAAGGAAAATTTTCGAAAAAGAAATTTTTTTTGTGTATGCAGAGAGTGGACTCAACACACTAGACCTTTTTTTGCGTTTCATTTTCATCAAAATATCTCTTTTTCTCACTCATGTCTCTTTCATTCTTTTTGTGATAAATTATTTGCATTTTCTTCTTCTTCTTCTGTTTCGCTCTTCAAATATGTCATAAAATGAAGGATAAAATGGGGTAACTGGCATCATCAGATAGCAATAGAAAGCGAAAATAATAAAATTTATTTCTTTTCGAGTTTAGCATTCAGTTGCAATGCGAATCGATTTTTTTCATTCTCTCTTTCTGACTTTTATTAGTATACAGTCAAGTAGAATCAGATATTGTTGTTTACTACATGCACATCCTTCAAATTTTTTTCTTTTTATTCATCTTCTTCTGTTAGTTTAGTTAGACTTGAAATGTAAGTCATCGAACGAGAGAGAGAGATGATAAAAGTGAAATATCAAGAGAAAAAATTGTATAGTAGTTACAGTTTAGTAGACTCAATAAAAATAAATTCTCATCTAAACGGCAAACAACAACAACAAATACAACCGGCTGTAAAAACTGGAAGAAGAAAATTTTTTTTACGAGTATGCGATTGTGAATTGAGTGAATGGTAATTTATTTTTAGAGGGACTAAAAAGGAAATTTGAATAGGAAAAGAGTCTTACTAAAACATTCGTGATTGTGTTGCTGAGCATCACTGAGTTGCTTACTTGTCGATGAAAAAGTTAAAGGGGGAAGGAGTGAAAAGAGCGAATGAGCGGAAGAAAATAATTTTTTCGAGCTACTCAGGGGAAATTAATGAGAAAATATTTGACGAATAAAAATTTTTATGGCATTTAATTTTTTTCTTCTTGCCGTTCATTCATCTATCCATCTACGGGAAAAAAGGACTGTTGCTATTAAAGCGGATTGTGAACGGCTCAAAGATGTTTCGAATAGCATTATTCTGTTCTATAAAAGTATGAATTTAATATAAATTCCACTTGCTTGTAAATTTTTCTTCAACGAAGGTTGCTATTGCCACCATAATGCTGCATTTTTCATTTTCATGTGTCCCATAAACTGAACTCTGTTTTTCTAACATTAAGGGATAAATTTTTAGAAGAGATTTTTATAAAAATTCTTAAGCAATAAAGCCGTCGTTGATAAGCCATTAAAGTCAAGCGATACGAATATTCTCAGCTTTATTTGCTTTAAACTTTTGCACTCACGTAAAAACAATAAAACAAATGAAAAAAAAAGCGAATGGGAGGAAAAAATTTACTGCGTCGTTGCTTTATTCATGCTGATGGTGGTGAACAAAAACAAAAAATTATATATAAACATCCTTGTATGGCTGTAAGCGAGAAATTTTGAAGCCAGAACATCATCAATGTCGTTGTTACATGTTTTATGGTATTGTTCTGCGCCTGCTTTTGACTCAGTCCTATTTATACTTTCAAAATGATATCCGATCTGACTTGCAGGCTTTTTCTTTAATTAACCAGTTATTTATCGATATATTGAGTTGTGGAAAAATGCTTTAAGCAATTCAAGTATCAAATTTACAACAAAGCATGAAAATTTGATGACTGAAGTCTCTCAACACCAGAATATTTAATTAATAACTTTTCAAAGTCAAAATTTTTTCTTTCATCTTAATTTTCACCGTTAATTTTACATTACATAGGGCAAAAAAGAAACCTGCAAAATCATCATTATTTATTCTCACCCAAACTCTAATATTTTCTACGTCTTCTCACAATATTTTTTCTTTCATTTCAAACAAAGTAAAGTTATCATTCGTTTTGAATAAATTGAAATTTATTGCCGTTCCTTGTTGCGCTCAAAAGTTTTTCTTTCTTTTGTTTCTTTTCTCTCTCTTTTTTCCTGTGTTTGTCTCTCATGTAAGAAAAAGTTTTCTTTCCTCATCTGTCAAGATGAGAAAAAAGAGACAAAGAAAGAAAATTTAAATTAAAAGAAAAAAAAGTTTTTCTTTCTTTATTTCAGGATGTGGAAATTAAGGAAAAATCGTTAAAAGTTTTTGAAAATTCAAATTATTAGAAACCGTTAAAAATGAATTAAACTTTATTTTGATAAGAAACATAAGAGACAGACAGAAAGAAGCTTAATTAAATTGTTTAACTTAAGAAAACTGTGAAATGCTTATTACTTCATAGCATTAAAAATGATATCAAATGTGAAATTTGTAATAGTTTAGATTTTTTAAATATTTGAAATTAATTTCGAATAAATCTCTAAAAATTCAAAAAAATTCAAATGTGGCTGAAATAAGACAATAATAACTCGCCTTTAAGCGACAATTAAAGACCATTTTACAGAACCCGAAGTCGCCTAAAAATTTGTATGAATTTTTAGTCGACTTCGGGCTTTGCCTTTTTATGTTGATAAAAAACATAAGAGATATATGGAAACTTAATTTATATCCCTGCTAGTTTCAATCGACCGTTAGGGAATTAAGAAAAAAAACCCGCGTCATGCAACTACGATTTTTAGAACTTATTCAAACTTGAAAAAGTTTGTTAACAAAACACTTAAATAACATCATTTAATTATTTATTAATGTTCCTTGATATAAAAGAAGTTATTATACAACTAATACAGGCTTTATTTCTCATCCTTTTAGCCTAAAACTTGAATATTTTGTTTTTGCTTTAAAATTTATTTTCGAAAACGTGTTTTGAAAATTTCGAAAATTAAAAATCTGTTCGAAAAGGGGTGTGAAAACACGTTTGAAATTTATTTTTCAACGGTCAAAATTTCGATTGAAACTATCAGATTTAAATCTTATACATTTGAATGAACTGTGTTTAGTTAATTACTTTCTAGCATAAAAAATGGTATCGAAATATTATTTCCATACCTTGCTATTTTTCTTTTCACACTTTTTTCTCTGTCTTATAAAATATATCTAAAAACATTTAGAGACCTATTTATATATGAAATGTTTGAAATCTGTCATCTCAAATTCAATCTTGATTACAAAGTTTTTTCTCTCCTTTTTGGTTTTTTTTTTGATATTCAAATTGTCAACAACAAGGCGACAGTATGGGAAATTTTTTTCTTGACTTTTATCTTCAATCTCTTAAAGTTCTATTTTTTCTGTATGTTATTTGCATAATTTTCATTTTTCTACGTCTCTGCTGAATTGAATCACACAAACCGCATTTTGTTTACAAAAATTTTCTCTAGATATGTGTTTTCTGTGGATTCTTCAAATACTGAAAATTGCTCGTTAACAAGAATGAAAAAGAAAGAAAACTTTTTTTGGGCATATTTTATTTAATTAGTCAAGTTCAAGTTTTTTTTTCTCTGGAATATTAAATATTTTCTTAGATAGGCATTTTTTTGCTCATATCAAAAATTTTCTACATATTTTGGAACTCTTTCAATCAACAATTTTTCTTTTAATTTTTCTGTTCTTTAACCTTTCAATTCAATCTACCACAAAAATCTCATCGAAAATCGATTTTGGGTCAAATAAAGAACAAAAATGAAATCGAGATTGAGATTTATTTAGCAAGTAAATGAATCTCTGGTGATTCAAATTTTCCATTATTTTTCCTCTCTTTGTCGCCTTTGCTATTTTCAGTTGTTGATGAAAATAAAAAAAACTTTTTTGTTTTCCTTTAAATCCATAACAGTAATCTTTCATCAATCCCTCCGCATTCAAAAAGAAAAACTTTTTTTTGTACAACAATGCTATGAGCTTATGTACAATGTTGTGATATATTGAGTAGTCGAATTCGAGAGGCAAAATGAGGAAATTCAATTTGTTTATCAGAATATGGAAATAACAATTTTTTTCTCTCTCTTTCTCTCTACTAATTAATTTAATTATAAAATTTTTTAATCATTTTTCGAGGCATGCTGTTCCCGTCCACTTATTCATTTTAATAAACAACTCAAATGAGTGTAGAGTGTATGTGTGGGTTAAAAATTGTTCATGAATATTTAATCCTCTTCAGTTCCTTTTTTTTCATATAATTTCTCTGACATCGACAAAAGAATTTATTTATTTTGTATTATTCCCTTGCCAATTGTTTTATTGTGTGTGATGGTGGGTGGGATTTGATAAAAATTTTATTTTTTTTGCCGAGTAAAAGAAAATTCGAAAGTTTTTCATCTGTCTGTTAATAAAAAAGTTTGTGCCAATTTTTTGAAGGAAAATAAGAGTAAGACAAATTTCTTTTCCAATTCTTTTCTCAACTCGCTCACTTTTTCTATTTAGGAAAACATTGAAAAGTAATCAGATAATTTTCAAGAAAATGAATTGAATGAGGATTGATAAGGGATGACAAAGAATAGGTTTTTTAACTTTTCTTTTACAAACATTTGCCTATGCTTGCTTAAAGCTAAGAAAAAGAAGAAAAGAGCTTAGTGCTGGAAATTGAAAGATTTTTTATGTGATTATTGAAGAAGGTTTTGTGGAAAATTGAAATTTGCCC
This sequence comes from Polypedilum pembai, assembly GCA_014622435.1. Lineage (NCBI taxonomy): Eukaryota > Metazoa > Arthropoda > Insecta > Diptera > Chironomidae > Polypedilum > Polypedilum pembai. The sequence continues at coordinate 38,913 of JACWBX010003859.1, forward strand.
TCTGTCTCATAAGTAGCAGGCATTAAGCAACATTTTTTCCATCACAAGACCACAACGATAGCTTTTAATGCTATGTACTTTTGTGTGTACTTAATGAGAAATGATGAGAAGCTTTTTGCTGCTATTTCCTTTTCTTTGGTACGCATTATTATTATTTTGACTAAGATTTATCTTCACTGAAGCTGAAATAATATCTCAGTTATGCTTCATCAGTCAAAATTAAATATCACGAAATGGAAAATGTAAATTTAGCTCTTATTTGTTATTTTTTTCATAAAATTTTTTCCAATTTATTTCTTAGTCATGTGATTTCAAGGTTAAGAAATTTGTTATCTGAGTTGATTTCAAGAGGTCTCAATTCGAAAAGTTGACGGTTATTTTATTCAAAATTTGAATTTGAATTAGTGCATTTCGCTACAAAAAATTTCAAATTTTCTTAAAAGAAAACGCGTTAAAATTTTTGTTTCATTGTTTTTGTTACTGCTTTAAACTTGATGGTTTTAGCATTTTAAAACTTTCTTAAATAATTCCTATTAAATACAGTAAAAGATCAAAACTGCATTTGAAATTTTTTTAGAAATTACAATCTTTCTAGCGAACTTTTTAACGGAAAATTAAGGGAAAAAACGGTCTGTTGAAACCTCCTGGAGTTGATTAAAAATCAATTAATTTTAGTATTATTCCGAGTGAATATGGCAGTCATTTTTTTATCAAATTTATTTCATCTTGGTCATAATAACAGTAACTGTTCAAAAAAAATTAATTTGATTTGTCGCTATATTCATGAATTGTAGTCATTTCTTGTAGCTCTTCGGATTGATTTTAGTTAATTTTATTTAAAGATCCCAATCTTGAGTTATTTAAAGAAATATATTAACTCTACTAATTGACAAAACAAGCTCTAACAACACTCACTTAAACTTTTTCTAATTAATCTTTCCCTTTTTCCCAAAAGCAGAGAAAACTTTTTCATTGCCTCAAAAATCTTTTTCATATTCACATCAAAATTGAATAAAGCATGAGGGAAAAATGTCATTTAAAATAAAACTTTTTCATTTTTTTCTTCTCTCATCACATCAAGCTTAAGTACATAAAGATTTTTTTAAATTCCATATTCGTATACTTGCGTGTTGAAATGTATTTTTTTAAAAAGGAAACAGAAAGTTATAAAAGGATTTTGGGAGGTTTACTTATAACACATACTCTTAAGATGAAATTTTTTTTATTAAAAATCTTCTCTCTCTCTCTCTCTTTCTTTTGGTGGAAAATCTATTTATGCCATGTGAACGAATTTAGACAATTTGCATGTTTATATTTTTGCGCGTATGAGAGAGAAAGGATATAGAAATGCTTTAAGGAAAATTGATGTAAAAAAGAAAGAAAGATTTTTCTCGTTTCTATGCCGTCTTCATCAGTATCATTTCGTAAAAGATTTGTGTGAAACCGTAAGCATATATGCATAAATTAGATAACATAATGTTCTTTTACTTCTGCTTCATCTTAATACACACATATTACTTTGTCTTACATCTCGAAATGAGATCTTAACGCGACACACGACAAAGTTTTGGTTGTTGTTGCTTCTTTGTTATATTTACATGCTCATATATTCACAAAAAAGAGAGAGAACGAAGAGGGGGAAAGAAAGAAAATTTTCTAATTTAGTGTGTCAATAAAAACCATATGTAGTTTATTCTCACAGACTTAAATAACTCTTAAATTATAGACTCTATGCATATAAAGTATTTTATACTAAGAAATATTTTTCGCATTATTTAGTATGAGAAGAAACAGATTTTATTTATTTTAGTAAAAATTCAAGTAAGAAGGGGTAAGAACTTCCACTTTAGAGCACTTTAGCGCATATTAACGCTCGTTAGACCACGTTAGAGCACGTTAGTGCTTGTTGGACTGAAGTTCTTACCCCTTGTAAAAATATTCTTCTCGAGTAATCAAAAATATGTTACGCTTTCTGTTTATATCCTTCTAGCATGCCATAGCAAGTAAATTTAGGCCTCATTTGGATAATTCTACAAAGTTCTTATTTCTCTTTTCTATTTTATTTCTTGATTTTATAAGAAAAATAAATGTCACATTCTCTATGGAATTAACCGTAATCTGAAAATATTGAGATGGAAATTTCTTTTACCACATTATCGTTAAAATGATTCAAAATGTTTTCTCTCTCTGTCTCTTTCAATTTTTTTATATTTAGGAAAAGCGGAAAGACATCTTTTGATAATGGTCGAATGAAATTTCTATCATGGTATTTTGCACATTCAGATCTTGTTCTCTTTTGTGTTGTTGCTGTAGGAGAAACGCGTGGATATGACTTGTGCGTAGTGATGCGTGAATTTATTTTTCCTCTCGAGCGTAACCTTAAATGTGATGTGTGTGATAGTATTTTATGGAAAATGATTATTCTTTATTCAGTTATAAGAGCGTGGGTGTGTACATCACTGCACATAAATGATTATATGTGTATATATCTAGACAAAATAAGAGAATAATCGTTTACCTGTGATGCTCATGATAAATTCCCATCAAATATGTTTAGTATACAGACTTACATCTAATCTGAATGAGCCTTTTGTAAATGTAAACAGCATAAAATACCAAAAACCATCTTTTTGATGATGATAAAAATATCTTCCTGCTCGCATAAATGTTTAAATGTGTATACGCTGCGGCTGTGAACAGGAAGTACGAAAAAGGAGCAAAAACTTTCCATTTACTTGTGGCAACAACAAAAAAAAGAATTTTTTGTGCTATAATAATTGCAAACAAGTGGCATGTGTATGGTTGTTATAAAATTTGTATACTTATGTGAATGTGTTTGTGCATACAAAATTTTCTTCTTTCAAATATTTGATGAGCATAAAAGTTACAATATAAACAATGAAAAGAAATTTCTTTTTGCATCTTAGATAAGCGAATGTGTTTGATTTCATTTGATTAAAGTTTATTTACTGTATTTTAATTAAAAATATTTTCTCTTTTAAAATTTTTAATGAGATATTCACTTTTAAGAAAGTGTAAGAGTGATGGAGGTCACACTTGACTCTATTTGTTAAACTAACTTCTTATGCTTGAGGCAAACTTAAGGTATTTTAAAGTCACATAATGAAAATTTCTTTAATGTAACCTATCCCATGAAAAAAAGGACATATTTCCTTATGTACCTTTTTAACTTTCTTAACCCAGTGAAAAAAAAATTTACTTCCAGCGATTTTACACAATATGGTCAATGTTAAAAAGAAAGAAAACTTTTTATCTAATAATAAAAAATTTTGTAAACATCAAGGATTAAACAATTTGATAAAAAGAAGTAAATTTTTCATTCCATTACTTTTCCTTTGATTAGATTTAGCAATTAAAATACAAATTCAGTGGATTGCGATTGTTAAAGGTTAAATGTTGTCTCAATTAAGCACGCTGATTACTTTTTAAAAGGGAATCAAAGCTTGCTGACAGCAAACTAAAATTCAATTGAAATAGCAAGTAAGAAGAATGTTATTCTTTTAAGCAAACTGCCAGCATGTTTATAGAATTTGATTTTACCAAACTATAAGAAATTTAAGTCAAAAAATACTTAAAATTATCTAAAAAGAATTACTTCTTTTAGCAAGCGAAATATGGTTATTCGAAAATGATGACAAATTCTATTATTTCTTGTGCTTCAAGTACTATGAGTATTTAAACAATTATTCCACACATCTGTCGTTGTTTACCTTCTTTCAAGTGATTCCTCTTCACTGGGTTTTAACTTTTTTCTTTATGTTTTCTTTCACACAGTGCCTTAAAACTTTTTTTTGAAGAAAAATGAAAGTACTTGGCAAAGATGTGGGAGGAAAAAATTAAATTTTTTCCATTTAAACACACAGACAGAGTCCCCATTATACATCATGAACATAACACAAAGGGGAGAAGAAAGGAGGAAACTTGAAATTATAATGAGCATGAGTGTGAGTTAAAAAGGTTGGGACTGTAGAGGAGAAAGGAAAAAAGGAAAAATTGTTATAATGGTTGTGCCTATAAGTTGCTAACAGTAAAAAGAAGGAGCACAAAAAACTTTTTTTTTCTTTCTCTATCCCATTCCAATGAACACAAGCACACAAGAAATAGATTAAGTTTTCTTTTTTTTGGAATTTTCTACCCATTGCTGCTTTAGATCTAAATTTTATCGCACTAAAATGAATTTCTTTTATGGTCGTTAATTTAAATTTTATTCGCATAGAAAACAGTAAAATGTTTTGAGTGAGTTGTGTGTAACTTAATTCAAATTTTTACTATTTAATAGTCTTCTGATGGCCTATGAGTAGATTTTCTCACAGTATTTAAAAGTAGTTAAGAACCACTAAATTTTCTCTTTCACTGAAATAATAAAATTTAATTACTTGGTGAAGATCTTAACCAGTGAGAAGGGATTAATTCCGGTAGGAAGCATGAGATGGAAAAATTGAGTTGTGGCTCTTTGCCGTTAATTATAATTGTTTTCTGTAGAAGTTCGCTCACGCCAAATAAAAAATGGATAAGAAAATATTGTAAAATACTTAAAGATCATTAATCATTTGACTTCTTTTCCCCATAAAACGCTTAAAATAATGCTGCTATGTGTAAAAACCAACAAGTGCTTCTCTCTATTTCCATCTGTTTTTTCTTTTGAAATTTTTTTTTCAATGCCGCAAGCGAGAAAGGAGTCAAAAGTAATGTAGAAAAGGGAAAATATGTGTCATTTTGTCATTATGTCTCGTGAATGTGTGACTTCTTTTAAAGAAAGAAGAAAAAAATTATTTATTGTGTTTGGCTTAATGGCATCAGTTGTGTCAGACGTCTTTATTGATTATCGATTAATGTAATTTTACACTCACTGAAAGCTTTTTAAATTTTTCAATTTTCCACTAAATGTGAGCTTCTAAGAAGATTTTCGATTGATAAAACCCTAAGGAAAGTGACTGAGAGCTAAGTAGAGCATGTCATAGACACATTTTTCTATCAGTATTGTGAAATCAAATTTAGATTGATGTCTGACATGTCACAAATAGAATTTTTTGTCTGTTACATAATCTCTTGCATAAATGTAAACCGATGGCAGTGTCACTTGAATATTAACAATCACCTCTATAAAATAGATGAGAAGTGAAAAGTGCCACATTGTGAATATTTTATGTGTGAAAAATGAACGAGAGTGTCCTTAAAATCACATCGTGCAATCAACTGCATTTTTATGTCACTTTAGTAAAGTCATCTTGGATAATACACTAGAGGGTGAGAAAGCAACAATAAAGAATGTTTTATATCATATTACAATCATTGAAGACATCAAAGGAGGTGTTTGAAGTGTGAAATTACATTCTTCTTCTCATTTCATCAACACTTTTCATGTCTATAATGAGCAAGTTTAAATTTTGAAACATTGCCAAAAAATACAAATGAATTTCATCATGTGTTACTGATTATTCATTTCCATTAAATCAGTGGCTTACAAAATTGAATATTGGCTTACAAAAAAAATTGATTTATTGCTACATCCGGTCAGATCATCCTAGAAATGGCAAAAAATGAAACTTTTTATGAATGTCGGAAAATGTTTTTTTGTTGCTGACGAGTGAGAATATTTCGATAGAAAGAAAATTGTCTCATGGTCAAGTATATTTGACCAACAAGTTCTTACTTTTTTTATTGACATGACATCACATAATTTTTTTTATCACGTTTATATTGACAATAATCATACAACATTACGATGATGATGAAATAATTCATTGATTGGTAATAAAAAATTATTTTGCAATTTATCAAATTGATTGAGATTAAAATTTGTAATCAAAAGCAAGGAAATTTAAGTAGGTTAACGTCAAAAATGCACAAGCAATAGAGAAAAAGACATGATAGAAAAAGCAATAAAAGCACTTAACAAGAATCATCGATAAACTACTTAGTTAACATTTCATACAAAAGACTCTAAAGAATAAACTTTTATAATCGAAAACTCATCATCATCATCATCATCATGATCCATTTATCCATTCATTCATCTTCTCTATTTCCAATCGTTTTCTCTCTTTTTTTGTACCGCTTTCTTGTTGTTACTGTATATTTTAATGAAAAGAAACAACTCGTTGAAATAAAGAGAGAAAAAAAATTTCTTCTTTGAAGTTGTTGTGAATTTTTAATCATTCAACGTTGTTGTTGTTGTGCCTCCTTCTCTTTTTGAATACAGCCGCTGATGGCAGTTTCTTTTCCATGTAATCACTGAAGTGTAATATTATTTATCCTCCGGTTTATTCTTTTCTCTCAACTGTGCTAGATATTTTATGTACTTGTGTATCCTAATGGCTGTTGTAGTTAGTGTAATAGCATAGTGACGATGATGAGAATGGCAATGAAGTTGATTCACTTTCTTCTTTTCTCTTGTGACATTTGTTTCTTTCATTTTCTCTTTTATTATTTGTTTGAGATTAAGTGGTCAGAAGCTTTATAATTATTTTACTTTTAGAAACATCGAGTAAAAATAATAAAAACAAAAATTGTTTTCATAATGAAATATTCAGAGACCGAAGTCGACTAAAAAATTATATGCTAAGTCGACTTAAGTACAAATTTTTAGTCGACTTCGGGCTCTGGAAAATTTATATAAAGGCTCAAGTCATTTGTAATATCTAAATGAAAGAACTCCATTATCTATTATATTATCATTCTGCTAAAGGATAAGAAAAAAAAAGCAATTTACGATTCAAGAAGGAAGAAATTTTTGTTGTTGATTAAAAAAAATGAATAAATGCATGAGCGTAATAATTTTATGCTCTGTTCAATATTAGTGAGACTTAAGTTAAAAGATGCTGATTCCTAAATATAATTTTTCTATCTTCTCGACCATTCCAATTGAATTTCAATTATTTTGTACAAAAATTACAAATCTAAGCATGTAATGGTATATTAATAGTCTCTTGTGTGTGGGTGTAATGAAGAACAAGTGCAATTTTACATAGCACAACGTGTGTATGTGATTCTCTCTGATTTCTCATTGCTACGTGACTTGGCAACTGAAAAAAAAATAAAAACAAATCGGGCGAGAAAGGGAAATAATGGAAATATAAGCAATAATATACATATATTGATGGCAGGATAGAGAAAGCAGGGAAAAAGTTCATTTATTAGACAGTCATCAAACTAACTTCAGGGAGCATCAACTCTTGCTTTTATCGTTCCCAATAGATATTAATAAAGTGTTGATATTGATTTTTTTTATTTCCAATTGGGAGAGAGCGAGCCTCTTGACAATATTTTATCGTTGTTATTATTGTCATCAACTTTTCTTTCTCTCTTTGTTTCTTTGTCAGATATAATCTTTTAATTAAAAACTCGAGCTTTTCACGCTATCGTTCTTACAGCATTCCAATGCATTAAGCAAATACAATATATAACAAATAAGTGTCTGAAGTAGAATATGATGATGAAGAAGAAAAAAAGGGGAAAAATGAAGACACAGCAGAAAAAAAATATTGCTCAACTTTTCCATATATTGATGTGGTAAAAATTGCAAAGCATAGACATTATTTTTTGCTAACGATTTCAAGAAATTACTTTTCCCTGAAAAATTAATACACAACATTAAGTCACAGTAATTGTATTACTTTATACAAGCACACGCAGAAAAAGTGACGACAATTCCTTGATGGCAACGCGCAATGATGGTAAAACTTCCTTCTTAAGAGCGAGTAAGGTGTATGTGAAAAGAAATAAATGTTTCTCGGTTTTATGAACAACATCTTGCGTTTACTGTGTGACTTAAATCGTCTTTCATTCAAAATCATCTTAAATTATGCATAACGAAGAAGAGAAGCGAGGAAATAAATTTTTCACTCCTCTCGTTCATATCCAAAAACTGAGCCCGCATTTTTGTGCTTTTTTCAATTTGTTCTCTTTATGCTTCTGCTATAATTACAATGAAATGAGAGACGTTGATGAAAAATTCACTGTTAAACATGTGTAACATAAATTTTTCCCTCTACACACATATTTTTCTTAAGAAAATAAAGAAAAGTGTATCATAAATGAGAATAAGAAAAATGATTTTATTAATTTTTTATAATACGATTAAAACTCAAATGTATTCTTCTCATTTTTTTGTTTTATCTTTATGAATATGAATATGTTGAAGAAATTTTGACAACACACATAGTAGACATAAAAAAAGTGGTATGAGTTATATGCAAATTAGATATAATGAGAAAAGCTCTTTTATTTTGTTACTTAAGCGCATTCCTGCTATGAATATGTAAAAAGTAAATTTTTTTGAAGATAAATATATCTCATGTAAATAGATTATGCTCCAATTTTACTCTTATTAGATTTTTCTCGCTTTGTTCGCATTCTATTCAATCTGACGTTTTTCTAAACATTAAAAAAATCCCTCGTGATTTTAATTTCTTTTTTCCGTTGTCTCGCATTTCTAGGAAAAATTGCGCTATCTATTTTGCATTTTACTTTTGTAATTCTCAGAATGTTGATCTTAAATTGTATACAAAGTAAAGAATTCTTTTTACTTCTATGAATAGCGATTCTAATGAATCAAGAACAATAAATTTCATTTACCTACTCTTATTCGCCATGTTGATTTTCTTTTTTTTCTATAATGGAAATGCCATGACACGACAACCGCACACAAACAAGTAATTGCGATGTTGATTTATTTGTATCACTTTTCACATCACTGCAAACATTCATGAAACGTGTATATGGTATTAAATCTGAAAATATCACAAAGATATAAGCGGAAGTTTTAAAATGTGATCTAAATTTAAATTGAAAAGTTTTCTCATAGCAGGAGGAAAACAGCTCTAATTAAAGATGCAAAAAACTAAATAAAAGATATCGAAGAAACGAAAAGTAGCAAAAAATAACAAGATAAATCAAAAAGAAGCAAAAAATCAGATGATGCAAAAGACGAAAGACATAAAAATGAAGCAAAAGCTAAATGCCCAAAAAGAAGCAAAAAAAGCGAATGATGCTAAACGAAGAATTTCTGAAATTTTAATTTTCTCTTTTATTTAATTAGGAAAAGCGTGTCATTTCAGAAAAAATTTCATTTATAAATATATTGAAGTGTTTCTACTGCTACAAATATTCATAATTTGGAATTAAATGTTTTGCAACGATAAATTTTTATTTTTAAACATTGATAAAAACAAATCAGTGTTAATACCTTAGTTGCTTACATGAATCTATGCTTAGATTTGCCTACAAAGACAGTTGTATATGTAGATAACATTGTAAACATACTCAACACTGAAAAAAAACTTTCATCAAAGCAACTTTTCCCCTTTCTTGGAGAATCCATGAATGTAGATGATGATTAAACATAGAGTAAAAAAAGATGAAATTCAATGAATGCTAGAAAC
>JACWBX010003859.1:48336-75888 GCA_014622435.1 Polypedilum pembai
CTATAATGGAAATGCCATGACACGACAACCGCACACAAACAAGTAATTGCGATGTTGATTTATTTGTATCACTTTTCACATCACTGCAAACATTCATGAAACGTGTATATGGTATTAAATCAAAAAAGTATCACAAAGATATAAGCGGAAGTTTTAAAATGTGATCTAAATTTAAATTGAAAAGTTTTCTCATAGCAGGATGAAAACAGCTTTAATTAAAGATGTAAAAAACTGAAATTTTAATTTTCTCTTTTATTTATTTGAGAGAAAGTGTGTCATTTTACAAAAAATATCATATATAAATATTTAAAAGTATTTCTACTGCTACAAAAATTCATAATTTGGAATTAAATGTTTTGTATTGTAAAATTTTTATTTTTAAACATTGATAAAAACAAATCAGTGTTGTTACCTTAGTTGCTTACATAAATCTATGCAAATATTCCTCTATAGAGACAATTGTCTATATAGATAAAATTTTAGACATAGTCAACACTAAAAAAAAAACTTTCATCAAAGCAACTTTTCCCCTTTCTTGGAGAATCCATGAATGTAGATGATGATTAAACATAGAGTAAAAAAGATGAAATTCAATGAATGCTAGAAATCAGTTGACATACTTCTCACTCATATACATGTATAAGATGAGATGCATGTTTTTATATCAAAGCATGGTTGCCAAGTATAACATTCGTCCTGTTTACTGTCACTTATTTTCATATGAAAATGATGCAGTGCAGAGACTGTAAAAGGAAATATTTATATGAATACTTTACAGAATATGGCGTCATCTCTCTTGAGTGGTCAGATCGATGCATATGCAGCTCCATCAATTTTTGATTAAATTTTTTCTTCACATGAGACATTCTTCACATTGAATGAACTGAATGAGATAAAAAATATGTTGTATGACATGAATGCAAACACGAAATGTTGAAAAAGCGGATGAGAAATGTTTAAATAACCTAAATTCAAACAAACACTGAGAATAATTAAAATATGAAAAACAACATTCATTTAAATTCACAAATAAAGTGAACGTGAGTGCAAAATATTCACAGAATGAGCTTTACTCGTTTCATTAAAATTTACGAGACTCTTAAATGACCGAATTATGCAGAGTTGAATGTAACAAGTGTCGAGAAGTCGCAAATTTTCACAAGCACACGCATAAAAGTCTTCTAATACGAAATTTCGGAACAATTATGTAAATTTTTCTCATGCATTATTTACGTTCTTTCTCTCTCTCTCTTAACTGGCATGGATTTTCAAGGACATTGTGAAAATTTTAATAGTTTGCCAAAAATAAAAAAAAGAAGAAAGGAGACAAAAAAGGCGGAGTTGAAAAAGGAGAGCACAAGGATGGAATAATAAAATTTATTTCCTCCCATGCGTGCACGTGTTTTTTAAGGCATACAATGAACAGACATTTTCATCCGAATGTTAGAATGAGAGAAAAAAAATTCATCATTGAGATCGTAAATTTTTCAAATCACATACACCTTTTTTTTTATACTCGATCGATACTTTTTATACACCAAAAACATTTTTGTGGTATTTTATCATTTTTCACTTCATTTCTTTACTGCATTTGAAAGCGGTCTGTCAAAAGCGATTTTTCGATTCGATGATTTAGACAAAGTATCTCGATCTCAATTGATTCTCATTCACTTTCGCTCTAATTGAGATGAAATTTAGAGTTGAGTGATGATAGAATGCTTTCATCTACAAATTGTTAAACATATAGATCAGCAACTATAAACTTTTGACAGCTCTTAACAAAAAAAAAAAGAAAATTTTTGTCTACATAAGCAGTTTATATCTATAAATGATTAATTGACGCTTTGGATATTTGCCTATAAACGCAACCAAAACTTTTTCAAGTTAAGAGCTTTCAAAAAATTTTCGTTTTATTTTCCTTTCAATAAAAATTTATAGTCTTCAATATGGGTCATAGTAGTAATTCTGCTGATTTCAGCTTTATATGTTGCCAACAGTGAATGGGAAAAAAGGGAGAAAAACACTTTGAAGGATGAAGAGGGCAAGGCTTGAATTGTCATAAAATGGGATACATTGATAATAAATTTTTTCTATTTCCCTTTTTTGTCTTTTGCAAACTACATAATCTTAAATAAATTAAGGCCATTGTGTAGGCATGTAAAAGTTGCTCGTAAATTTTTTTTTCTCTCTTTCTAATTGTGCATCTGTGCATAAATGCATTAGTGTTGACGTGCCATATGTAAAATTATATAATTTTATCCAAGATCTTCTCTTAAAAGCAAAACACATAAATCTCATTGTTCTCGTTGTTTCCTAAAACAAGCTTATGTTTTTGGTTATGCACAAAAGTATTTTTTTTTAAGCGCACTAAGGAAAAAAATTTTTATGATGAGAAATGTTTATGTTACGCGGTTTATGAGCGTTCTGCATATCTTTCATGTAAATGTCTTTAAACATAAAGCTTTAGAATTGAAATTTAAGAGCAAATATGTATCTGTGTGTGTGTAAGAACAAAGAAAAGAGAGAGAAAAAAAAATCAATTTTCATGGCGAAAAGAGCTTTAAGCATTCATTCATTATGGTGCTGATGGGTAATTTTTCATTTTGGACGTAATACAATCCATTTAATCGCAAACGTGAACCGCCTATCTCATTTATTTATGTGTATGTATGTGAAAGAGCGCGTCTTTTTTCCTTTCACACTCGACAATGCTATATGGCAATAGAATAGACGGTAATTAAATGCTGCAAATATTTAGAGGGCAATATTGCTTTTGCTTAATCATTGACGCAGGTATTTTGATGTAATGAAAGAGATTTTATGGATGAAGGTGTAATTAGAGATGGTATTTTTGGGAAACGATACAAAATTTGTTGTTTCATTCCAAAATTATTCCCTTTTATTTGTGCAAGTAATTATCGCGATTAATCGTCAATGAGAATATTCATTAATGAGAAATTTCATTCGCAATAAATCATTTATTTGACCGTACAGATAAAGTAAAACTTTTATTTGCTGATTTTTGGTTTCTCTGAAAAATTGTTCGATTTTCAATAAATTAAATTAATTTTATATTTTGAGGCTCTTCATTTTCTTCAATTTGAATTTCTTTTAATTTTCTTCTTTCATCTTCCTTTTGCTTCTTATACATCCATCTGTAAAATTAAAATTCTTAATTATTGGTAGAATTCAAAGTAAAAGAAACTTACAAGAAAATAACAACAGCTGGTAGTGTCATTAAACTTCCAAGTACTAAAAATGCACCAGGCCATGTATCGATTGTTGCCCGATAAACTTGAGTATACAAAGGAACATAAATCAAAGGCATTAATCCTTCAGCTACCCCAAACAGTGAATTAACTTTCCCCTAGATTATAAAAATTGTCATTAATGTGAGGTTGGTCAAATAAAACTTTTATTTCTCCTCACCAACTCATCACTTTTTACAAGTTTTGACGCAATTGACCTCATTGCTATGAAAGAAGCTGCACCAGCAAATTCGACAAGTGGTGCAATATAAAAGTGCCATGATTTTGTAGCAAAAAGATAAACAAAGCTCGCAGCAATTTTTGATGTTAAAGCTATTATGCCAACAATTGTGTCGTCAAATTTTAGAAAATTAGAAAAAACAAAAACAGCAAAAAGTGTTCCTAAAATTAATTCAAATAGATAAGAGAGTTTCATGATAAATCAAAGAACATTCTAACCTGTTAATGAAACAACTACGGAATATGATGTGAAAAAGCTGTATTCAACTTCAGACCAGTTAAATTTGTATCTTGCGAAGAGATAAAATACTGAATATTCCCCAAACAGTGGTCCAATTATAACCATAACGACTATCAGTAGTACAGTGACTCTCAATCTTCTTTGGTTTTCACCTTTCTTAAAGGCCACTTTAAATGTCTCAACAACATGATCCTTATCAAAGAAATCAACTAGAAAATTTTTCTTTTGAGCTTTGATTTTTTCTTTCGCATTAACTTTCATTGGAGATTCTTTAACACAAAATATGCAGTAAACAATTGCGAAAATATTGAACATGGCTGAGAGTGAAAAAATTCCGTAAAATCCAATCAATCTAAAAGAAATTACAAAAGTTTTATAAAGAATTTTATAATGAGATTTTTGAAATTTTACTTTAACAAAATTCCACTGAATGCTAGACCAATTGGATAACCAATTGATGGACATAAATTAACAAAGCCAATACGCAATGTTCTGTCTTCTTCTGCTGTTATATCAGCCATGTAACTAAAAACACCGAGTTGCATAAGAAATCCACCACCTAGAATTATTTATAGAAAAATTTTCTATATCAAATTATAATACTTTTACCTGAAAGTGATGGAAAAAGTGTTTCAGTTATTCCTGCAATTTCCATAGGCCACTTTTTAAAGTAAACATTCAAAAGCATTCCAAATGTTGCTGTTATTTCACCAATTAGCGGTAATAACATGCACGGTCTATTGAGAAATCAAAAGTAATTATAAAACACAAAATCTTTGTTTAATTACTTTCGTTTTCCATGTCGATCACTCCATGAACCCCTAAAAAGTTCACATAGTAATTTTTATTGATCTTTAAGAATTTTTAAAATTTGTCTTACCAAAAAAGAATCATCAAGCAAGGTAAAAGGCTATGAATTATCGATTTCCATCCTTGCATTGAAACAACCAATTGCTGTACGGCTTTTTCTTCTGTCATATAGTTTGCAGTATCTCTAGCTGTGAGTGCATCACAAACTGTTTCATTATATCTCAAATTCACTCTACAAGCTTTTTCAAGATAAAGATTTTGATTTGCTAAAGCTGATAAAGCACCAGGCACATTGTAACAAAATAACATTGGTTCTACAGTTATGTTATTGATGATATATTTGAATTTCATCTTAAAAGTCATTTGCTCTTTCTTATTATTGTCATAGACACTTTTTTGAGACATTTTTATTACTATTTGAGTACTCTCAAATTCAAACTAGACTGTTTGTCTATAATTTGAGTATTATGAATTTATATGACTGATATACATTTGGTGAAATACTCACAACTATAATTGAATTGTCGGCAACCAACTTTTATGCTTAAAATTCTCGAAACTGAATGACTCGTAATTTTCTACTTGTTATCCAATTATACAAACATCATTTCATGAATAAATGTAAATTTGAATCATGTTCACTATTTAAAAGTTTCAGTTTTTATTGTCGTACACATTTAATTAAGAAAATTATCTTAGAATTTTTTTTTCTTTGATCAGAACTTCCGAAATTCACATTTATGTCTTAAATGATCTTTCCTATTGTATTTTTGAATGAAGAATAAATATTCAGTTTAGCTTAATTCAAGTCTTATCTCAATGAATGTTTACTTTCAACTGATGTTGACAATTTTTATCATATGTATTAAAGATATTGCCTTGCTTCGTAGAAAATATTTGAATTTTTTGTAACAACTTTTATGAAAATGATTTTGAATTTGAGAAGTACGCATTTACGTTTAATTCTGCAATAACAGACTTTGACAGAAGTCTTGTATGTAAAACTTGCTGTTAAATTTTTCGATTAAACAAAATTGTATATAAACCAAGTACTTGACTGTGTAATTTTTGAATTACAAAACAACTATGATAGATTTTTCGCAAAATATCATTTAAATAGAGCAATTTAAGAAAATTTGTTGCTAGATTGTAATGAATTTTTGTCATTTAAACTTTCTAAAAATTTTTTCATCGAGTTAAAGCAATAGTGGCCTACCGATGTATCGTAGCATAACTTTAGGTGTGCCACAAAAATTGCTTATAAAATAATGAAACAATTGTCATTTTTCTTCAACTCAAAAATCAAGTAGAAATTATTCATATTTCAACAAATTTTTGCCAATTTCCAAGAAGGAAATTTTTTAATGTGCCATGAGATGAAATGTTGTCCCTTCAGGTGTGCCGTGAAATTGATTTTGACTCTTAAGTGGGTCGCAGGTTAAAAATTTTGCCATCACTGAGTTCGAGCTTTATTCAGAAAACAAGTTATAAATATGAAATACTATAATTCTTTCTTTTAATTTGTTGAGCTAACAAACATTCCATTAAAAACCATAAGAGATCAAACAATTCTTTATAAAATCATACTAATCCTCATTTTTCTCTTTTCATTTTCATTTCAGGTAAATAACAAAAATATTCGAGTGTGATAAATAACAACAACAACAACAAACATTGAAATAGATGTAGAATGAATGAGTGAATGTATGCGCAAAAGGGGAAAAGAGTAAAAGTGAAAGTAATGATGCTTGTGAATTGGAAATCATTAATTTCAATATCAGAGTAAAAGCAAATAAAAAATTATCATGAAATTCCCACAAGTGTAATCCCTCTTGCTTATACTCTCTGAATCTCTCATTTTTTCATGGATGTGCGTAAACGAACAACTTTTAATGGGTAAGTTCTTATGTATGAGCTCAACTATCAATCAACTGACATATAAATAAGCTCAAAATATAACAAGCGCAATTTATTGCAAAAAAGTAAAGAGAAAAATACTGTCGATGACAATATAATTAGTTTTCTTAACTACAAAACATAGGGGAATAAAAAAGAAGGAAAACAAAAAGTAACTGTTGGAAATGAAAATTCCCATTAGCATCTATTGAACGAAAACAAGAAAGAGAAAACCGCAAAAAAAAAAGTTTTTTGCTTGATGGCACAACTCATCATGATCTGAAAATTTTCTCTCTTTCTTTTTCTCACACTCACTCGTTCGTTCAATTTGAGTGTATATATTTACCAAACCTACCTACCATCCATTCCCAAGATGAGGAAATTTTATTTTCTACTTCCATCAAAAAAATTAAACTTTTTCAATTACTTGAACATGATTTTTTTTATTTTCATTGCTTATTTTGAAAGGTGTATTTTTTGCCTGATTTAATTTCATATAATGGAAAGTGAGTGAAAGCGGAAAAGCTTTATTAGACTTTTGGTGTGAAATTGAAAATGCATTCATTAAATTAAATACTCCTACTCTTCTTTTTATCCTTTTCAATCAAAAACATCACCGTTCTATGGCACATTTCATTCAGTAACATCACACTATATAATAAAAAGATATTCCGGACTTCCTTTCAAATCACAACAGCAAAAAAATCTTTTCCACGCACCGAAAATTATTTTTTTCTATCTCGTCAAATAACTAAACAAACGTCATGACATTGTTATGAAGTGGCAGGCAGCAGCAATGAGAAAAAGGGCTTGTTTGCTTTTCCTCATGATGAAAATGAAATTAAAAAGGAAATGAGTCTTAACATTTTATTTATTTATTTATAAAATGTTTACACACTTATTATTCATCATATCGTTAACTTTTTTTTCTTTCTGTTACTGTCATAAGAATAGACTATGACTACCATGTCCCTCATCATCAAGTATTTAATGAACACGAGAATATTAAAAGTGTGCTGTCGGAATGTCATGTTGAAGTAAAATTTTCGAACATTTCATTAAGTCGAAATTTAATATTTTTCTGCTATTTGTGAGTGTCGTGATGGTTTCCTTAGTAATGATTTTTGTATGGGCTTACGAGTATTTTCTCGTTAGACACTAATTGAGTTTATGATGAGATCTCTCAGAAAAATGAGAAATGAAACTTTTTTAGAATGGGGAAAAAATTGCGATATTAAGGATGGAACAATAATCCTCTCATCTCGTTCCACCTTCTATTGTATTAGAGAGTCGTAAAGAGGATTTATTTTAAATAAATGTATAAAGCAATGTGCCTACATGTGATATAACTTTTTATTATTATCAACTCAATCTCTTCCATTACGAGAGTTTATTCTTTTTCTATATATATATTTGCATGAAAGAGAAAATGTTTAAAAAGGAAGAGAAAGATAAAGCATTTAACTCAAATAATATTGAAGTCAGTTTTTTCCTCCATACATAAAAAAATCCTTTCGTTTTTATATTCTTTCAACTAAGCATGCAAAAAACATTTTCTAATGCTTTTATTCAAAAAGAAATGTTTATATGAAAAAGCTTTATCTATTGTTATGCTTTTCAGGGTGTGAAAATAGAAATGATGATCGAAATATCATTTGAAAATTTAAAGTTTTTTTGCTGTCCTCTATTGCGCATCATCAACTACATTAAATATTTATTAAATTAAGAAAAGATATGAAATTTTTCATCTCAAATATAAAAATTAATAAATTAATTTATCTCGTTTTGATTATTAATCACTAAATAATTAAAAAATTAATTAATCTAATATGATTTCAATAGGCTTGAAGCTAATTTTATTGTAAAATTTTTCTAAACTTTGTTTACTTCTAAAATTTTAAAAATTTGGTTTTCAGAAAAATTTAATTTCAACACAGTCAAGTTTTAATCCGCCCTGCATATATGAATTTTCTTAGTCGGCGTATTTTAGGGGAAATTTCACATAGAAAATTTTTACTAAAGTCCGCTGCTGGCGGATTTGAATATAACTGTGAAGAAATGAATTTTGAGATTTCACAGACAAGTTTAAATCCGCAACAGTGGATTTTGATAAAAATTTTGTATATGGACAATTCTCTGAATAAATTTTTCTACAAAAAACTTTACTTTTCCAATTTTCTCTTTAATAATTTGATTTGGCTCAAACAAACTGACTAAAAAACATGTCAAAATGATGAATGCATCATTTAATATAAATTTCAGAACTTCAATGCCTGTATTTTAACAGAAAATTAGTTTTTGAAAAGGCGTCACTTAAGTACAAAAATATTATTTCTTCGTATATTTTTGTAAATTTTGTTCAAAATCACTCAAAGAAAAGTTTTAAGCATCTATAAATGATGCTTATCTATTGTTATACGTTCTGCAACTATAGTGTTATAGTGATTAGGTTTTATGCTAAAAAGAGTTTGTTTCTACCCCTAGTTTAATTTCCAAACCCAGATATTTTTATGCAAAAATCTAGTGGTTTTCTTAGCTCTTTATTCTTTTTCAATCTAAAGTGTAGAATGTGTTGTTTTGCACAAAACATACAAAAAATTTCTACCTCTGCTGCAGTTTTTATTTGCAAAAGAGAGAATATGATTGTTAGTTTATGCACATGAAGTTTTAGTATTGTATTTTATTATTAAAGAGTGAAGAGTAGTTGGCATTATATAGGATTGAAAAAGGCAGAAATGTATAATATAACAAGCGATGACAGAGTTCTTTCGAGTCTCAGAAATTGATTTTTTCTTCTCATTCTTTATAAAAAAAAAAAAGTTTGAAATAACAGAATCGTTAGTTCTAATGCTTTTTTTGTTCCTTCGTCTTTTGTGGATTACAGCGAGAATATAAAAAGGGTCTGAAAAATCTTTTTTCAATCTCTCCTTCCACATAAAGGCTTTGTTTTTTTTTCTTTAAAGAAAGGATTTTCTGCTCTCGCTACTCTAAGTTTTTTTTTCTGTATGTTTGATGAAGGTACAAAAAGCATTGGCAGTGAGTGAAATCTATGGATGTATAGTAAAAAGTAATTTTTTCTTATCATTTACCCAGAACCTGATGCATTTAATTTGCTCTCTCATTAGAGATTTAATGTTTTTAACCTCTCACTTGACATAGAGACACAACCCCATGTTTATCCATTAAAGCATCAAGAGTCATAAAGTCGAAATGAGTTTTTTGGCATCATTAAGCATCATCGGTCAATGTGATTACTATTATTATTGCTTTCCATCAATTAAAATGACTGCTAATTTTGGGACTTTGATTTTGGTTATTTTATAGCTAATTATTGATTGCACAAATTTATTCTAGCATTGTAATAAACAGAATTGAATGCAATTTTAGCTATGGAAAAATGTCAGATTTTACAAGCAATATAATATTTTCTCTACTAAAGCATATATTTCTCATATATATGGCAGCAGTTGTACCTTGCATATAAACAGCAAACCATAAATTTGTGCAATTAAAGTTTTCTTTCTCTTTGCTTTTTCTAGCCACAGTTTTTACTAGAAAAAGTAAAAAGAAAACTACGAAAAAAATATTTATTGATGTGGTAAGGTAGATGACAGTAAATGGAGCAAAAACTTCCACTTAATTGCTTTAACTATATGATGAGACTAAAAGATAAAATGAAAATTTGTTTGAACACTCTCAATTAACAGTATTAAAATTTTTTCTAGTGTTTGAACTGTAAATTTGCTTATTTATGCTTTAATGAATTTTCCATCACGCTAAACAAATGATGAAAAAGAGAGAGAGCGAGATACGACATCCAAAAGACACCATTCTCGCCCCTGTGTTTACTCTTATTAGTAATTTAAGTTAGAGGGTGATGGAAAGTTTTCACTCACAATTCTCAACTTTATGGCCATTTAACGACTCCGATGACAAGGGCAGAAAGATGCTAAAACATTGAGATTTCTTATCATGAATCTCATTAATGTTAAAGCTTAAAATTTTCATAAGTACTATTCAATATTCACTTATATTTACTCTGTCATTTCTCTCTCAACAAAATGGCCGTTTAAACAATTGTTCCACTTAGAATCTATAATGATTGAACAAGAGCGAGATGTTTATCATTCATCTAAGTGTGATAGTAAGAGAATAGAATGAAAGAAAAGTTGTTGTCAAAATGTGCCAACAGACATTTGGCAGGCATAAGAAATAATTTCAAAGTCAATGTGTATGTGTGTTTGAGAGAATGAAAAACATTTATTAGCGTAAATAATTAAAATTTACTACCGTTATCATGACATAATCACTGTTTCGCATTCTTTTTTATGTTAATGATACAGAGACAGAATGTCGATGAAATTCTACGTAATAGGTAGAAAGGGAAATAGAAAATTAGTTTTATGTTTTATTATTATATTATATTCCCCTCTTTTTTTACGATAAAAATCTCCGATGACTAAATTAATGGCTTTTTATGATATTTTTTTCAGTGAGTGAATGAAATACTTGTTCTTTGGTAAATTGTTATTATTTGTAGAAAATAATTATTTTATTTTTTATTAGTTAACTAAATTAGGTTAATGAAAGTTAATTAATCCTTTACAGTCAATGCACGCGAGAGAGAGATGATTTTTGAAGAAATAAATTCAATTAAATATCGTAGTTAATTATGCTAATGGATAATATTTTTCTTTTTAAAAATTTCTACTTATTAAATTGTTAATCATAGTTAAAAATCAATAATTTAGCTAATTTCAATAAACAGTTCTCGAAAGATTGGTCCACTTTTGCCTTAAATTACCTTTGATTATTTTTATTATCCAAAAAAGTCATTCAATAATCAAACTGTGAGAAGTATCAAAAATTGTTACGGTAACCAGTGAGAAATTCTTTTTTTCAGCCGGACTAAATTCTTTTAATATTTTCAAGTTCGATCGCCGGACTAGACGAAGGATAGACGCCGGACAAAAAATTTTTAGTCCGGCGCCTGAAGTACGAATATTAGGAAAAATTAGAAAATTCTGAAAAATATTAGTGAAATTTTATATGAAAATTTGGCCGGATAGTCTGGCCGTCGGATTAAATTTAGTCCGGATCAGGGGAAATATTAGAAAATTCCGGACTAAATTTTTCACTGGATAATTCAAAAAAATATTTTAGTAACTTTTTCGATAATTTGATTAAGTTTGCACATTTGATCCATACAAAATAAGTTAGTCCATAATAGAAAAGCATTATACCAGCTATAATTGTGTTTTGCAGAATGAATAAAGTTAGCAAACATAAAATATATTGTCTAAATGCTATTTTCATTTCCATTTTATATACGTTACTCGAATAAAACTATTTATATCAATATCAAATCGAACATTGAAACATTCAAAGCTTTTTCAATTGGATTGTGTTGAAATTGAATTGTTATGAAATAAAAAGTTTTTTAAACTTATTAAGGGTAAATTTAGAATGTGAAAAAAAATTTCTTTTTCATTTATAAGCAAGACCACATGTGTCTGACTGTGAGTGCTATTTTCCTAGGGATTAACGCTTTTACGAAAAAATTTCAAGATGGCTGGTTCTTTAATGCTTACTAAATTAGTATAGCTTAGCAAATTTCCTTGGTCATACCAATAATCACTTCTTTTACGTCTCGAGGGACATGATGAAGAAGTTTAGGACTAATAAGAAGTAAAAGACGAAATGGCGAGTGAGTAAAAGGAAAGTTTCATTCACGCTCGAGTCAGCAATCTTCTCAATAACAAAAAAAACTTTCATGTCGCTTTAATACGTTTCTAATTGAAGAAATGAGGCGTCCTTCAACACACCACATCGACTTATAGTATCATGACAATTCAAATAAAATAGCACAAGCAACTTGATACTCACGCAAAATATCACAGATCAATCAATAAAGTGACAATCGTGTTCAATCTTCTGACTCTTTCATGCTCTGTTTTTCGACATTTAATCTCAATTTCTTTTTATCCTATTTTTCTCTCGTATATGAGCATGTAAGTGAAATGTAAGTTAGTGCATTTGACAGGAAATAAATTCTCAATTGAATGTTTTTGCTTAGGGAAAAAAAAATTAATTTACACAGAAACCACATGAAAAATTACTTCACTCGATTTTTTTTATGTTTGTGCATGAGAATGAAGCATGAATAAAAAGAGGAATGCATAAAGATTAGGCTCTGTGGATGCCATCAACCATAATATATGGATGCAAACTTTTTTTTAAAGCTATTGCTCAATGGAAAGAGTAAAATATGGAAGCTAAGCTGAAGGCAACAAAAGCAGCAGCGGCAGCCACAATAACCACACAATTAATAAAAAAGTTTTGTGTTAAACATTCTTACAAGCCTCATTTTCTTTCTTTCTACTTGTTAGACATTTTGCTTGCCAAGAAAATTTCCTTAAAAGCTTTTTTTACTCTTGCTTTATCCAATCTACGTAAACAATGCTACATGCCATGCATAGCAAAGGAAAAAAATGAAGAGAACATTTTCTTAACAATAGAAGGACATGGTAGAGGTAGAAATAAGAAAGAAATGATAAAGTATTTTCATTCATTCAATGCCAAAACCAATATTCTATAAAACTTTATAAAACTGCTTCTTCGCCACCTTTTTTTTTATATATTTAAAAGAAAAAAAAGTTAATAATGAAAATGTATATGAAGAGGAGATGGAAAAAAAATATAATTGATTATGTTGTCAATGTTTTTTCTCTTTTTCATTCACAATCCACAATAATTTTTTTCCTAGTTAATAAAAAGCGAGCACTTCTGGTGTACACATATACAATTTTTTTTTCACTTTCTCGTTCACTTCACAAATAAATTACATTTCCAATTTCATGGCAATAAATAATTTTAATGACATGAAAGTCGAGAACGAAAATAATTTCTTCTCTTGTGTACTTTTATTTTTTTTGCTATGTATAAAAAGAAATAATTAAAAATTTTCTTATTTTGTCATGGAAAATAAGGACATATTTGGCGATGTAAGGAAGAGAGAGAGCGACGGTTGTTATGAAGAATGATGATTTATTTTAGAGGGTAGGAGTGCTTCAAATATAAAATTTATGGTACTCCATAATAATTTTCAATGACTTGCCTACGCACCTACTTACCTTGAGTGTCTTTTCTCTTTTAACATTTAGATAGAAAGAAAGAAAATTTTTTTACGTTGATAATTCAATTTTATTTCTCAAAGGAAAGTTCCTCGTGACATTCATGCTTTGCTTCATATTTTTTCGAAAATGAAAAAAGTAGATGAATACATTAAAATTGTAAATTATCGCAATCAATGTTATTTTCTTTCTTCTCATGTGCATGTTTTCTTGATTATGGTGTAATTTAATTTATCAAAGCTTGAATAAATTTTAATTTTAAATTGCTTCACTTGCTGTAAATGATTTTATTCACTTATGTTTACTCTCATTATCTATCCACAATTCACATTTCCCCTATGGGCTGCTATTATTGTAATTCACATCTTGTGAACCTTCTTTTTTTCATTCAAAGTCCATCATCCTCATTTCAATATCCAGAGAGATATACCCTTGGCTTTAGAAATTATTTTCAGATCTTTAGGAGATTTTTTTTATTCACATTACGTGCCAGAATTGAATTGAAATGAAATCAGAGGGTAAGAAGCTGGCAATAAGCAAATTTTTTTGAGCCGGAACTGTGTATATATACACACAATATTATGATTATTTTTGTTATATGAAAAATATTGCGTATTATGATTAAAGTCGATCTCGCTTGTGTCCACAATGAATGAAACGAAACGTTTCATTGCCAACACGATGATGGT
This sequence comes from Polypedilum pembai, assembly GCA_014622435.1. Lineage (NCBI taxonomy): Eukaryota > Metazoa > Arthropoda > Insecta > Diptera > Chironomidae > Polypedilum > Polypedilum pembai. Next base: position 62,594 of record JACWBX010003859.1, read on the forward strand.
ATTAAAGCGCATGTTCAATTGATGCTTTAAACACGAGCGAGGTTATTTTAGCTTAAAATGCTTTAAAATAATTAGCAATAATTATTCATCAGCCTTATCCCTCCCTCTTTCTCGCTAGAGATGACTTTTCATCTAAGAAAACATTCCATTTTGCAGATGAGGAAATTAACCGAGATAATTCTCTTTACCGTTAATTCCATTAATGTGAAATTATAGCGCTTTAATCTTGCTCCATCAAAATGAGATTGTCGTTGACAGTTTGTTTCTCTATGTAACTTGTAGAACAAATTTCTTTCACATTGACAAAGTTGCCATTCCTTTTTTAGGAAAGCTTTTTTTTCTGTTCCTTCCTTTCGCATATTCATTTCATAGCACACTTATCACTGTACACCGGAATAGAGATCAAATGAGAAATGAAGAAAAAAAAAACTTTCACGGTTATTCCAAGTCACGATTATATGTATATTCATGCCTATGATATCTTTCATCAACTGATTTCCATGGCATTTTACTGCACACAAAGACAAATGTACAAGTGTAGAATTTTTGTGAGTGTATTTAGATTTTTTTTTCCTCTTAAAAAATAAAAGTAAGCGAGCAAGCGTGAGTCGTGAAGAAAAATCTAATAAACAGCAAGTAGATCACATCAAAAGTCGTAAAAGTCACTTTTTCTTTCTCCCTCGTACTGTTGTTTCCAAAGAAGCATATCTTAATGCATGATGTGATGGTAAGAGTCTCTCTCTTGTGCCTCGTCATAGCAACAAACGTTGATGCGAAAAATAATCTAAGCAAGTAAATATAACGAGCAGTCACTACCACAATATTCATTTTAAAAGGCATCACTTTCGCTTATACTTTTATGCTTTGTCACTTTCATAAAGTATTAGAATAAAACAAAAAAAGTTTTCTTCTTTCTAAAAGAGGACAAACTTGATGTTGTTTATTAAAAATAATATTTTGTTCTGTAAAGAGAAAAAATATCTAATAACATAAGCGAGCTATTTTCTGCGATAAAAAATTTCCTCTTTTCTGTTATGTTCATTTTAATCTTTTCACTCAGCATACATACATATATGAGAGAGAGCATAAGGATTCATAATATGAGATAAAATTTGCTTCCTCTCATGTGTTTCTAAATCGATATTTTTACTCCTGCATATGAGTGTGTCTGGCGTCTGGATAAATTCAGGCTCGCTCGTTTCGAAAAAAAAAAGCAAATGTGTGTGGCAATGGGACAATGATAGTGCATAATATTGCCTGTTATAATCTGTACTTAATAGTTCTTTAAATTGTCTCCTCTTTATCTTTCTATTCCGAGTATTTGTGCTGGAATTTTGCTAGATCAGGGATAAATTCAATAGTCAGAGTTTAAGCTGTAGATTTTCTCTCCTAACGTGTGAATATCAATGTTGTTTGTTCACAAACAAGCATAAAACTGTGAATTACAGATCAATCTACATGGTTGCCAAAAAAGAAAAGCCTTACCGACCATCAATTATGCACTAAATTGTATAATGTTCATCTGACCATGAAATCAAATTGACTTTTAGTTAAGAGCAAAATAGTTGCTGAGTTGAACAAGAACTGCCACATTTGTTTGTAAACAACATTAATAAAACTCATTTGTCGCTGGCATTTGCCATTACTGTTGACTATTCGATAGTGTTTATTGGAAAATAGAAAGCTTTTCTAATTTGTCTTCTTATCTTTGAGTGTGTTTGTTATATTTGTGCAGATATCTGAAAACGCACACAAAATTTCTTTCTTTAAGTTTGCTTATTGAAGCTAGAAAATGTCATTTAAAGGCTATAATCAATAAAGAGACATAATTTAGATTTTTTCCGATAATGTGAACTTGAACATAACAAATTTAGAGCAAGTTAATTGAAATTCATGTGTTTTCCTTGTTTATATTTAATTGTGGTAAATTCTCAAAAGGTTTTCTGCCTACACTTGCTAAAATTGTTTCTTCCGAATTTGATAATTTTTCCTTAGTTGTCATTTCGTGGTGTGATGCTTCTTCATTAAGAATTTTGGAGACATGTATATATGCAATGTATGCGGTTTGAGCTAAAAGCCATTTAGATTTTCTTTCGCTCTGTTTCTTATCCATACATACAAAGATATTATGTAATAATTTTTACAGTAAATGATCCCAAGAAAAAAGAAAACATAACAGGCTCACTCTCTCATTCCAACCAATTTCGTATTTATCTCATGTGATGATGATGCAAGAAAAGATGTACCAAACTGTACAAAATTGTAAGGAATGTCATAGTGATGCTTGACAATTGCTTATGGGAATTTCTTTTGCCTTCTTATTTTCCTTCCATCATTTAAGCAAGTAAGTATGTGTGTGGTTTCATAAGAGATGGGACATAAATGAAATGATTACCATTACATGTCGTTTTTCGTATTAAATTGTTCCCAGAAATGCTATTGTGAAAGAAAGAGAGTTTATATGCTTATTGATTTCGACATAGTACATCTGCTGACCATCACACACGCATATGTGATGTTATCATATTTAAGCTCATGTCCATATATATAAATGCTATTTTTGGGTTAAATAATGCTTAAAAATGATAAGAAAAGAGAAATGGATAAATTTTTCTACTTTTTATCATCATCTTGAGAAAGTTTATCAATAACTAACTGTCATGATGTCTTTTTACTTCTTAAAAATTCGTCCTCTTTCTTATAAATGTAAGCAAACAATCAAATTTAAAGAGAAGGTTCATTAAAAAGATATATGTAAAAAAAGGTATAAATCCTTAAAAAAGAAGGATAAGAAAGACTCACATACAATGTGTGCGTGTGTGTGCCTATAATAATATTTGTCAAATCTCTAAGATTTCCCTTTAGCATAAAAATTTTAATGCACATACATCCATTGATGATGATGATAATGCGAAATAGTATTCAGAATTGAAAAAGTGAGTGAGTGTGAGAGGGATAATGATGAGAGAAAGGATTGTCGAAAATATCAAGAAGCATTAAAGATTCGGAAGATAACATCATTTTAATGAACATCCTTTTTCTTCCCTTCTGTATTTATATATTTTATCTTTCTTAAGTCTAGCTCTACTGCAGCCTAAACATTTTCTGTTGAATCATCAAAAAAAAGAAAGAAGGAGAATGTTGATGCTGCAAACAAATGATTGTAATTAACAATGATGCTTACTTAAGGCATGACATTGAATGGTCATAGTCATCATATTTTCCGTTCATAGTAAATTATAATAGCATAAAAGTTTATTTATGCAGCAAAAGTTTTTTTTGCATTGTTTCTTTCACTTTCTTTTTCATTCAAATTTCAGTTGCAATTGTAAAAGCATTTAATATTCAAAAAATGATTTTTCTTTTGTTTCATTCATGGATAAATAATGACTGCAATAATTAATGATGAGCAGACAAACTAAAGCAAAGGGGACAGAACTATTTGTAACAAGGTGAAGTGACTAGACTGAGTATGATTTAAATTTGCGTCTACTGCTTTTACTACTAAACTTTCGGCAGACATCTTAACGCTTGGCAATTTGCCAACTTAAACCTTTTTAAGTATTCTTATGATAAGTTATCGCTGTAATCAGATTCTATTGAATTCAACAAAATGACACGTTAGAGACTGTTAAAGGATTTTATAAACTATTTTATTTACACAAAAATGCACTTTAAAACTCAAAAAGTCAGATTAAAAAATCTTTAAACGAAAGTTCTTTTCCCTTTTACGAAAACTTGAAACAGAAAAATTATTTCTCATCATTAATCATAGCTTCTTTTAAAGTCTTTAACTAATGGTGATAGAAGAGAAAAGAGAAACTAATAGCCAATAAAGTGTCGACAACGGCAACGAGAACGAGAAGAAGTCGGAATTTTCATAATTAATTATGTCCATGCACACACTTGATTACGTGTGTAGCTTCCTTTGTAGATACTCATAAGTGGATAGTAAAAATGATCAATATACTGTTCATAAACACATATACACACACACACAACAGTAAAGTAATTTCAATTATGTCACATAAATGTTGATACAGATAGCCTAGGAGAAGCTTAGAGAAGCAGCTCATTTAATAACAAAACACTCGAATGTTGATAGTGCTTGTAGCAAGCAAGACATTTATGCTATCCCATGAAGCACCATAATTTTCACCAATTTTCATTTATTCAGTTTTACCCTCGCTCTCTAGCGACAAGTCGTTTATGGTCTTTCGGCATCATCATACTGATTTAACGATATTTATTCCTCTCATAACTTTACCCTCACTACTACTACCTACTGCTGCTCACTTACTTATTTATTTTTATATGATATTATAAGACACACAAGAGAAAGAAACAAACAAAAGTGTCACATAAACAACATTTAAATTTGGATTTATTTCGCTTTCCTTCATTTTCTCCACCCACGAATTTATGTTATTTTTGTTTTATTCTCTTTCGAATGGTGCTTCTCCGCCTATTTTAAAATAATTTCTTAAAAGAGTTTCTATTGTATTTAATGAAAGCATTGAAGCAGTTAAAATAATTGATCCTCATCAACCACTTTTCAAATATTTACTGATAATTAACTAGAGAGAAAATTTTTGATATTTTCAACTTAAATTAACTGAAAATGATAATAAATTTTAAGATATAAATTACATTATTACAAAGTTTTTGTGTTTGTAAGTCCAAGATTACCATAAAAGATGACTTTATTGACCCAAAACATAAAATATTCAAGCACAAAAAGATTCTCAGCTATAAACACATTTCAATTAATTTCAATCAATTCACTTATGCAATTCATTAGCACCAAATTGTGATTAATTATAAGCATTTAAGCATTCACTGAGTTTATGTTAATCAATAATCTCTACCATCTTTATTCAAGAATAAGCTTTAATGTATTAAAAAGAAGAAAAATTTCCATAAAAGCAAGTAAAGGAAGCAGCAGCAGCAGCAGATGAGAGAAATATATATGTTTATACATACAAGCATAAGAAATGATTAACGAGCTCTTTTAATAACAGACAAGCAAAATGTTTTGCCATTTTTCAAATTCACATTGACTATGATTAGATTAAAGCAAGGAAAAGAAAGAAAAGAAGATAAAAAAAGAAGAAAAGCTGAAAGAATTTTTTTGGGATTTTAAGAATAAATGCGCGCAATGGTCAAATGACGAAAGAGAGAGAGAGAGAGAAAATGAATGTGAATAGGCTATAGTAATTTTTATTAGATGACGATAAATTAGAATGGAATAGCGCTCCATAAATTATTAGATTATCATTAAAAGTTAATGTACAATGTTATAATGGATAATGGCGAGTATGGAATGAAATGTATGTGCGATACGAAGCGCTATTATGGCATATGTGTATGGTGTACTTACAAAATTGAATTTCATTACAATAAAAGTGCCATTGTGGAGTGTAATTTTTGTTGTTGTACAACTAAAGAGGAAAAGAATGAAATGAGTGTGAAAATGAGGAAATAAAGAGAATGAAGCAAGCAGGAACAAAGAATAATGCTTGAAATTAAATATTATATTTTTGTTATATGTACATGTAGTTCATAGAGTGTAGTTAGCACTCACATTGTGTTCATTCAAGACTTGTTTATTCTCAATTATGTTAAAAATATTTTTCTAACCTTAACTTAAGAATGTCTGAATGACTTCTCTGTTATTTTTTGACATTCACAAGGCAATTTTACTTATAAGCATATGTCCTTCAGAGTGGAATTTCTGTGACTTCAAAATCAATATATTTGCCAAAAAAAGAGAAGAAAAAAAAATCTCGACATCGATTGAGAATTTCTCACACAAACATTCCCATTTTATTATTAAATTTTAATAAAATTTTATCACAGACGTCGACGTCAATGGTAAAAGAAAAGATGGCAAAAAAGAGAAAGGCGACCTATACATACATACACACATATGTGAAATTTCATAGGAACGCATTTGCTTACACAGAGAACATTACGTGTCGTGAATTTTTGAGTAAGCTGATGAAGCATTTCACTCGATCTTCCCGTCTATAATAAGTCTTAAAATTTAATGCCAACAAACTGTGTTTTATTTGAGAAAGGGTGTCGTTTGCTTACTTTTTTTTTCCTTTTACTTATATACTTTCACCCTTTGTTGTTGTTGTTATTTCTATTTTATGTCATAAAAATAACACACACCAACAAACGTTGGATTAGCATTGCAGGCATATGAAATAAAAGCGCTTAAAATATACACACAGCAAAGAGCGGAGCGAAGGGAATTAATTCTTTTTTTTTCTTCCTCCCATCCATTTCAAATACACATATTATGGATAAGGAAAAAGAAAAAGTTTGTTTTTTTATTTCATACCCAATCATCTAAAGAAAGCGAAACAAAAAAAGAAAGAATGAGAAAGTGAGAGAAGAAAAATTTTGTTTGGACTTGACTGCTGTTGTTGTCGTAGCTTTAAGGCTTGAATAAATTTTCTTCCTATTGAATTCGAAACAAATTCCATGTCCCGTGGAAATTCATTGAAGAATATAGCATGAAATTTGTCTGAGGCACTTTAATCAACCTAAAATCTTTCTGAATTTTTTCTCTTTGATCTTCTAATGATGAAAACTTTTTGTGTCATTATACAAGTAATGTTTGTAAATAAATTTGTTAGCAAAGATTGCGGCTTAGGCATTTAGTTGTTGTGATGGTGATAATGAAAGCGGAAAAAGATGTTCCTCGCGGCATTGCTTGCCATCAATCTTCTATTCATATCACAATTGATTTGTTGTATATAAAATAATTTTTCGCATGCCATAGCAACGCTAATATATTATTGTAAAGATAGAGAAATTAGGATTCAAGCTCAACATACACACAAAAAATGATAGAGTGAATTTGACAGGATGAAAATGCTGAATTGAAGCGAAAGCCTTGAAGCACTGTCACTTTCGCTTTTCTTTTTTTTTTTTGAGTGTATGAATAGACAAGAGAGAAAAAATTAATTCTTGCAGAATTTTTTCTTTTTCTTGTCTGATTCTTCCGCTTTCATTATTTCTCATCTGTCCAAATTGGTTAGCATTTATATAGGCATGAAATGATAAAATTGAGTGAACCCATGAGATTATGAAAATTGACTTAAAATCCTTTAAATTTATTGCTCAAATTGTAGACAATTAAATTTAGTTTTTCAATTTGTCAATTCAAAATGGATATTAAACTGTACTCTTGTGGTAAAAACTAAAATACAAACATTTTTCTGCTCAATTGTCTTCTTCCTCTGTATAATTCACATATTTTCACTTCCTCTCTCATTCACCATTCGAATTCATAATGTGCACATTCTGAGAGACAGAGACAGAGAGTGAGATACTTTTTTTTAGCTCCATTTTCCCATTCAACATAAATAAGTCAAGATATATGGTCATACATATGAGCAGCAGCAGCAGCACAAAAAATGGCTAAAGCAAGAGAGAAATTTATAACATAATTTTATTATGCCGATTCATGAGCTGAATATCACATAGTGGCCTCCATCATTTGAACTTCTTTTTTAGGCATAAAAAAGTACATACTTTGATTTATATTGAATACGATGTGTGACTGGGCAAAGTCAGTTGAATTAGATTAAAGTTGAAGTTTATTAATGTGATATGTGATTTGTTAGAATGACTGACATTCATTCTTTATTTATCTTGAAGGCCATTAGAATTACAGCCATTGAATTTATGGCACTCATGGTGTTCGTGTCATTTTATTGAAAATTCATTTTCCAAACAAACATTCACAATTGAAAAAGAATTTTCTTTTTTTGAGGCAATAAATTAAAGTTTTTATTGTTTGTAAGCCCGTAGCTGACACTTTCTATCTTTCTTTTTCACTGTTTTAAGTGCTTTGATTTTCTCTTTACAGGAGAAAATAAAGAAAAGATGACATTGGAATATGAAATGCCATCTGTGACACTTTAAAATGTTTCTTCTGCTGCTGCGACGTTACAATTTTTTATTATTCAAATGAGATTTAATGGACCCATTTCATGTTTTAATGCTTCTGTCTTTTTTGTCTCTCACTGGATTCGACTTTCGAAGTTAAAATTTTTGTGACAAAATGGTTTGAAATAAAAACCATGCATTTGAATGAAAATCAAATAAAAATTTTTTTTATTGTAAAATAATTTTTTTTTCCTCTGACTCGACAAATTTGTTGAAGATGCTCTCTCGACCTTTTCCCTTTGTCTTTTCCTAATGCGGTATATTTAGCACAGAATTTCCTTTCTCACAATGCTTTAACATCTCGCTTACTCGTTCACATTCGGTTCATTCTTGTCATATGCCATCTTTTTGCTTTCTATTTTGTAATGGTAACAGCCTGTAAAACTATAATAATATGGAATATAATTTCGATATGTTTTTCTTTCCTTTACGGTCTAAAACTGAAAACAACAAGCAAAATGTGAAAATAAATTGTTACAATGAATAATTCAACAGTCAAAACACATAGCGACAAGAAGAAGAAACAAAAATCAATTTGATTTCGTTCTTCGAACGATGACATCGATTTTATTATGCGGATACGCTTCAAGTTTTTGTTCATGTTAGAAATTATAGAATTGAGATTTTAGTGACGCATTAAAGATTTAATGATCTACTTTTATTAACAACTTTTCTTCTCCTAAGTGGTCTTAGTCATTCTGGCGAAAAAATTATAGCATCTTAACAAATTTGGCTTTCTTCTTTCAACCAAATAATCTTGAAAATCAATTTTATTAGATTTCTCCCTATTAATGGTCATTATTCTTTGAAAATGTTTAGTAATTGATGAAGGATGCTGTTTTTGAACCCTTTTATTTGTTTGATGGAATTTTCTTCTTTTTGTTTTGTTCTCTCGTGCTAAATTTGTGATGACAGATTAAAATAATTAAAGAAAGATCAAAGACGAAAATTTTCTTTTTACTTTTCTTGCTTTTTCTGGTAGAATGATTTTAACTGATAGTTGAATATTTTGAAAAAGTTTTTCATCTATTGAATACAATTGAATTGAAATAGCAAATTTTTTTTCTTGCATGTCAATCTTTGACTTTCATTCAATCTTTAATTCTTTCATTTATTCACAAATCAAAAAAGATAGAAAAGTTGATGAATGAACTTTTACGATCATCTCTTGAATGCAATTTGAATATTAAAAAGATTTATCATTGTTGAATTTTTTTTCCTTCTTTTCACAAATGCACTTTCATATTATTTGCTGTATGTGCAATAAATTCATTTTTATTACATACAATTTACATTCCATACATGCATGCATCCATATTGAGAGGCCGCATTCTCTTTTCTCATACGAAGAATTTCTTTTTTATTATTTTATCCTCATTTCAAGAATGAAGCATATCTATGTAGATGTAAGTAAGTAATATATAAAAAAAAACTTGAATGAAAGAAGAATAGAGATGAAATATTAAATCTCCAGTGTATTGTGGCTCTATTTTCTAAGGACTCTTACCATTAGAGGAAATTAAATTTTTACATCTTTTTTTTATGAATAACAAGAATAAAAAATATGATGGGTGGTAGCGAACTAATGGCTAGAGGGACTGTTACTACTTGCTTGTGTTCACTCTCATCTCTTGCTTTTTAAAAAATTGAAAAATTACATGAACACTAACAAATTGCTCTGTTGAAATGCATCTATGTTGCATAGTAAATGAAAAAAATTTTCTCATTCTCTTTCGTGTTTGTAAATAAATGAGCAAAAGCGAGGAGGAGATGGACACAAATATTTAAAAAGAACAAAGCAAGCGAGAGTAATAAGAAAGAAAGGAAATGAAGAATTTTTTCAATTTAAATGTTTCCAAGGTACATTTATACAATGCAAGTAATGAAATAAATTAATCTTCTCGTACCTTCTTCCTTCTTCGCTTACAGTGTTCATTATTGAAAATTGTCAACCTTATTTCTGTGGTGTAGAGCTTAAAAATTGTTTGCATTTGATGTTTCACATCGTTGACTGCATTCACTCTAAAGTTTTATGCTTAATAGAGTAGAATCAGCTCAATAAATTTGAAATGTATCAAACGAAAATAAAGAAGCGCATGGAAGAAAATTTCTAGGTCGTTTTGTTAGACAGAGCCCTTGTTATGTCAGCACGTGCATTAAATTATTAGCAATCTATGTTCTCGACAACAAGCAACTAGAGATAGAGAGAAAAAGACCAGATTTTATATGATTTATTGCTGAGATTCACGCAACTCTCTCCTCTCTAGCTGATATCAATTCTTTTCCTCATATACAATACATAAATGCATGAGTTATGCCCGTGAGATACATATAATGTAGCGGTGATGATTTTGAGACACAAAACCATATATCTAACGCATCAATGAACAGAAATTTACTTTAACTCACTCAAATAGGAAAATATGCATGATTGGCAGTGCGCTACCTTTTGACTGTTGTTACTTTATTTTGTATTGACTTTCAAACATGTTCATAATGTGAATTGAAAATCAACAAACAAGAAACTTAATTTCCTGTGAGCAATAGTGATGCCATTTTGATTTGTTGTGTAATCATTGAAATGAAAATGAACAATTTCATATGATCGTCAGAAGTGCACAATATTTCACAACTCTAAAACCTCGACGATTAAATGACATGGGATTATGGTTTATGGATTTAGCTAGAGAAACATTTTTTATGAGCATTTGTGATGTAAAAAGAATGAAAAATAGCAAGAAGTAATAAAATAAATTTATGAAGGACGAAAGAAAGTATTTTTGGTTCCTTTATACATTTTAAAACGTTTTTTTGATAAATATTTGAAAAATTTACTATTTCAGTTCAAAAATTGTGCTTTTTAATTCAAAAATACAAAAGTTGTTAAAAATTTCAATCCCATTAATTTGAATTTTACCCGTTAAATTTAATGTTGATTTCTATTATTTCTTGAAAAAAGAGAAAAAGCCGCAAGACTTTAATTCTCATAAATATAGCTAGAAAAAAACAAACAAAAGAGCTTTAATGAAGTCAACCATGATGCTTCATGAATCCATAAATTCCCAGTAAGAAACTCACTTTCTCTCTGCTGTTTTTATCAAATTGAAAAAAATCTAGGTGCAAAGACATGGCTGGGAGCAATAAAAATAAAGAGTGATTTATATTCTAACTATAGCATCATTTCTCATTCTCAACACAACATACATAGACATTGTATGTGACCATAGTAACTGATTATTATTATTTTTTATGTGTACACATGAAATGTCAATTTAAGTCCATTTTATAGATTAAAATTTACATTTTCATATCATGATAGTCAGCCTAGCTTCGTTAACAACTTTGTGCAATACTAGCATTGTGTTTTTTCTCACTATAAAAAATTTAACAAACTTTTCCTTTTGTACAAACAAAGGAACGTTTTTAAACTAAACTTTGAGTAAAATACAACAACACAAAGGACTTAAAAAAGTATCAAAAACTCTTTTTTTTTCTCCATTTTAATCTCACACAAAACCTTTTGTTTATTTAAACATTATAAAATAAGTAACAACAAACATAGAAAAGAGCGAAATACACACACATAACAACGGTTTTATAATGCATACTATACACAAGTGCTAACTCATTTTTTGATCCCATCCCATCATGCATGAAGAAATATCTCCTTTTTCACTCAGCTAACAAATTTAATTAATTAAAAAAAGCATGTTGAAAAGAAAATAATTTTAAAGGTTTTTAAGCTTTTTATATAGAAAAATGAAAGAGATTTGATTGAGATTACCGTCATGATAAGAATGAATGTGTAAGATTTTATACTAATTAAACGAAGCCAAAATGAAGAGCATTAAAACTAATTAATTTTTGTCTTACTTCCATATCATTGCAGGTATGTAATGTGTTAAAATTATTTCACATTAAATGGGAATTTCATATCATCCCGATATACTTAAAACTTTGTGTTGAGAAAATCCAGTGGCAGCAAAAATGTAAGTAAATGAAGAAAATGAAGAATTTACTGGGAAATGTGAGTAAATAAATAAAGTTGAAAAATTTCATTCATTTTAACTGCGGTTTAAATGACTTCATTGGGGAATGTAATGAAATTGAGATAGGTTTCAACATATTTGATTCTTTGCTACAGGAAATGAAAATCACATGTAACAACATTTCATTCTATATATATCACTGTTTGCGGGAGAAAATATTTTAACCATAGAAATTAAAATATTTTTTGAAAATATATTTCATTTCCATTATGTTTGTTGCTGCTCCTGCTTTTTTGATTTTATATGTCGAGTGCTGTTTTAGTTAATTTGTAATAAGAAAGCGGAAGTGTGGTGCTAATTAATAACAGGCGTATTACCTTTTATTTCAATTATAAATTGATGCAAATTAAATCAATTTATTTTTAGAGTGTTTACTTTTATTTCTAAATTTGAGTTAAATTTAATTTTGATAAACAACTGTTGGCTAATTGCTATTGAATCGTGGAAATTTATATATCCTTAATTTGCAAGCACAAACATTAATCTTGAGCTGGAAGCATTTTACATTAATTAAAAACTTTTCTGTAACTGCTAAAAATGAACGGAAAGAAATTTTTTCATTAAAGGTTGTTTGTTATGTCATGATTAAATAAGGAAAAAGATGTAAACAATTAGAGAATGAAAAATCTTCTCGATTTCTTACACCCGTCTTTATTTACTTCTTTTTGATGTTTTGATTGTTTTTGATTAAAGTATCTCTTATGAAGATTCAAGCTCTACCCTTTTGATGATATTATTTAAAGGATATCTTAATCTTTAGATAAAACTTTGCTGTTTCTAGTTAAGGTAAATTGAGAAATGACCCATGTACGTGAATTGAAGGACAAATTTTTGTATAGCTCTAAGCAAGATAGAATCAAATTACAAGTTTAATTAAATTATTTTCAAGAAGAGAAATTTCTCTTCTTTGTCCTTAATTATTTATCGTTTGCTTTAGAGACATATCAATTTCATGATTTCTCAGGCATGTCCACTTGTCATAAACACCTTTTATTACACTTGAGAGCAGTAATAATGAATGACAACTTGCCTAATAACTTCAATTCATTTATAATTAAATTAAATTTCTTTTTAGCGCATTTTTGTATAGAAAATGCAGCTTATAAGTTCACTTTGGCTGGCTGGCTGTTCGGCTGTTCGGCTGTTCGGCTGTTCGGCTGGCTGGCTGCTTCGAGATCTCGAAAACTACATTAGCTAGAGACTCGCGGTTTTTTGTGTTCGATTTGTGCTATTGAGTTATTGTGACGAAACATAGTTAGAAAGCTGTCACTGATTGCATTA
>JACWBX010003861.1:0-11977 GCA_014622435.1 Polypedilum pembai
GAATAAAAAATTTTTTGCCAAAATTTTTGAAAAAATTGTTAAGAATTGATTTATTCTTCATAAATTTAATTAAAATTGCTTTTGTGAAAGTTTTCGAGAAATTTCTTTTGAAAAATAATTGTGTGACAGAAAAAGTTGTAAATTTTTATACAAATGTATGGAAAAATTCCCGATCCGGGAATTTCCCGGATTATCTTCGGGAACGGGAACAGGAAATTCCCGGGAATTTTCCCGATTTGTAAACCCCTAGTGAAAAGGTATATTATTTTTTCTCTCTCTTATATCGAGAGTGTTTTAAGGAGAGCAAAGGAAGAAGATGATGATAATTTCAAAGTAAAGAGTTTAAGCGAAGGAAAACATATAACCCTTAAATATAGCCCACTCATAATAATTCATGAAATTTGTGTTCATTAAATTATGTTTCAATATGCACTTTTTTCTTTCTCTCATCCCATTCACCTTACAATGCCCATAAAGAATGAATTCAGAGCGCTGTGCTGTCTTCTTCGTTTACTTCATCATAAAATATCCATAACGAGGCACATCGAGGCTGGTGTGGAAAGATTTGTTAAAAAATTATATATTTTTTGTTTATTAATAACTTTTAATGTTCCACAGCTCAGTTCTCCTGCTCATTCTCGTGTGTATCTCTTTTCATGGGATGTTCATGTTTGCATGTTTAACTTTTTGTATAATCGCACTTCGATATTATATCGATGCAACACATAGGGTGAAAGAGAAAAAAGAAAAATATTCCTGATTCCCTGCTCAATATTAATAATTCTAAACGCATTTGAAATTTATTTGAATTTTTAAGACAAAGTGAAAGAATAAAAAATTTCATTCATGTACAAAGAGCTAAATGTTTTCTTTACTCTCCTTATTTATTTATGATTTGCACATTCATAAATTTTCATACATATTTATTTTATCATATTTCAATATAAGCGTCGAAATGCATAAACGCTGTTTTCACAATTTTATTTGCTTCTCACACCATTAATATGTGCAACGGATGATAATAATAATAAGAAGACGTGCGATCATCATCGGAAGAGATTCAATTCTCGCTTCTCTTGTTGTATGTAACACTGCCCAGTGTGAAGTATAGTGACTGCGAGACTTTGCGAAGTTTTAACGGAATCAACAATTTTCAAAATAATATTTAAATGCAAAAAGCACTTTACTTTGTGTGCTGCAAAATTAATTGAATTAAATTATTGATAATTACAATTTAATGCTTAACCACACAATTTTAAGTAGAATAATTTGCTCATTTCTATTAAAGAATAAGAAGGTTTGCGGTTTTTATAGTAATTTTTTTCAATTTAACAACAAGAAGTTGTTGGATGCAATATTGTTATTTGAACGAAATCAACGTTGAAAGAGAAAAGCAAAAAATATCTGTGTGGGTAGTGTGTGGAATTATGTTCAATTTTCAGATAATTTTCATGTGCTTCATTTACTTAACGATGATGTGCGAAGAATTAATAAAATGCTTGAAGGCTTTATTAGATGCAATCGTGAGGTACAAGTAAATTTGTGGTGTATATTATACGCTTGATGAATTATTGTATATGCTCTCATACTTGCTCAGGCTCTTACTTCGATGACGTCTCGCAGAGTTCTTGGAATGTGTCGCTACTAAAACATACTTGCTTATGTTTGCTCTTTCAAAAAAAAAAGACTTTATTTATTTCATTTTTCGCTCTTCTGCACGTCATCCTTGTGCATTGTAAAAAGTGATAAAATATGAGAATCAAATGTGTTAAAATATGACCAATTGAACCTTTGTGTGTCTTTTTTTGGCTCACATTGGGTTTTCATTGTCTTCTTTTGTCCTTTCTTCTCTTTCTCTTTCTATGTATTTTGATGGACAAAGAAGCAATTATTTAGTGCTTTATTTCTAAACAAATATAACAATGCTAGAAAAATAATAATAAGGAATTTGTAACTTTTTTTTACTCACTCACTCGCTCATAAATTTCTTATTAATTAGACAATAGAAATTTTTCGCATGTTTTTGCCTTCCTTTCAAATTTGGAATCAATATCCCAAGTGGCACTTGAGAATGACATTTAGATCTTTAGAATCAAATGTATTTAAGATTTCATGCTGCATTACCTGAACATAAAGTGTTTAATCATTTATAAAAAAAAAATAATTTCATTTCTATTGAAAAATTGTTATCTTTCAAACATCAATCGGTTTGTTTTTCGATGCCAATTTTTCTTTCATTTCTAAAAATGACTTTTTGGGCATGACGCTTGTCAGATGTGTATGATTTTGGTGTGTGGGTCATAAAGCATCCTCCCTGGTCACTTCATGCACAATGACATACAAAAGAAACAGTAAAATGAAAAGAAGTTGTCTTTAATTTGATTTCATTTGAAGAAGTCAATAATAAAAAAAGCATGAAACATCTGTAGCAGTGTTTAACGTATTGTATTCGTGTATGTCATTTCAATTATGAATTGTGTGTTTATAAAAATAACATTTTATTGTCATTTATTAATTTTCTTTTTCCTCTTTTACTGTTCGTCTCGTGTTATTTCAGATGTTCAAAATGGTAAAAGGAAAAAAGACATTGTGTGGCGCAAAAAACTAATTGTGAATTTAATTTGATTGGAGTGAAAGAAATTGATTGAAGTTTGTTTTTTGATAGTGAGTTATAATCAATTAGAAGAAAGAAAAAAATGTTTCACATTGCAGCAAATAGAGTTTACATTTCGGGAACGTTTTCATGAATTTCAATTTCCGATTAAATCTCGAGAATTTTCGTCCTCGGAATAAGTTTATACAAATATGAAAAGTTTTGAAATTTTTAACCAAATATTTTCTCAATTAATAAACAATAGAATATAAAAATTTCAATTTCAGCTATTTACAGTAACATTAACGAAAATTTTTTAAATTTTTTATCCTTAAAATCCTGTAATCAATTCAATTTTCAGCAATAATTTATTGAATTATTGTATTTATGTAAAATCTTGGATAGTAATAATCGGACCGTTAGAGAATTTCAAAAAATTTGCCGTCATGCAACTACGAGTTTTCGAAATCATTTAAATTTTGAAAAGTTTGTTAAAAGATACGTTAAAAAATTTTATTCTCATTCTTTTATGAAACGTTAGTCTTTTTTAAAGTACTAAATGTTGTTATGCTAATGAAATAGATTTTATTCAGATCATTTCCCTTTAGACCTTTGATAATTTAAATTTTATCACAAAAATAATTCTCTAAAACGCGTTTTTGAATTTTTGAAATTTCGAAATTTTTCGAATTAGTGTAAAGGGATGTTCAAAACACAATAAAAATTTCAAAACTTAACGGACAAAATTCTCGATCTATATTATCAAAAGTAAAATTTAATGACTTTTCACAATTTTTTACAAAGTTTTTGTGGTTTTAAAGTATTATATTCTCATTCTCGTTCTCGGAAAACTCAGTTCTCGAAAATTGGATAAAGCTTAACAACAATAGGGTAAATCATCTAGTTTCGGGATAATTTTTAGAGAATTTCAAATTGTTAGAAATAAAAGAGACACTCTGACATATCTAGCTTGACCAGACTTCTTACCACTAAGCTATTGGTTGACAGCTCAAAACTTAGTAATTTGCCAAATTCAATCTTTTTTAACTGCTCTTACAAAGAGTTATCAAATTTCCAAGATTTCAATTGTCAAAAATCGCTGATTTATGCTAATGGTCTGTCACAATTATATGCCATGGCAAATTGATAAAAAAAAGTTTTAGCTACCGTTGATTGACATTATTTATTTTAAAATTGTAAAAGATAAATATTTAAATTCTCGGAAAGAAAGTAATTCAAGTTAATAATTAGGTTTAAAACTCAACATTTTAAATTGAAAAAAAGCTAAACACTTTTATTTTCAGCTATATTCTTTTCTATGATTGAATTGTATTATTATAATAGTGAAGATAAAAATCTTAATAATTCACATCAATAATCACTGAATCAATTTATCAAAAGAAAGATTATTCATAGACACCCAATTGAGACATAACAAAACACACAAAAGATCTTTTTTTATATGCATATATTTCAAGTGACAATCAATTTAATTCATCAATTATAATCAATCTCCATAAAGCTCAAATACAATGAGTAAGAGAGGAATTAAAATTAAAATTCATCCAATTTATTCTTCTAAAAATAAGTAAGCACAAGTGAGAGAGAATTTGTAAATGTTTGAGAATGTAAATTACTTATAATATTAAGTAGAATCGTGACTCAGTAACTAGCTAACAACAAAACAGAGTAAATTCTTTTTTTCTCAAATAAAAACGTCTCGTTTAGGAAAAGCAGCGAAAAAATGTTCATCTTTTTTGTTTCATATACTAAACATGATGATGAGTAAGCGAGCGAGAGAAAAAAATAGATATGGAAGAATCCAATAAGTACATGGAATAAAAAGAAAGAAGAGAGAGAGAGAGAAGAAAAAAACTAAATTGCTATAATGATCGCATTAAAACTTTCTTATGATGCTTTTCTGTAATTGCAAATAATAAAATTTGTTGATGAATATTGGGAGGAGTTTACTCAAGTGCTGAGTGTTAGCTATTATAATATTATCCTTGTACAATAAACTTTGTATATAAAATAAAAGAGTAGAAGTAGCTCTCTAAACGATATAATAAAAAAAGTCTTTTAGGCCACATCCTCTGTTTTTTTTACACACATACATATGCACTAAATGAGAGAGAACGATTTTGAGAGAAGTAGACTTGTGTGATTGTAAGACTGAATGTTTCAAAAGTTATTCGTCTGTCGTGCAGTATAAACCTATATTCGCGTTCGTCCGAGAATAGTTAAAAAATATTTTAAAGTTTTTTAAAATAAAGGAATAAAAATCAAGAAATAAAAAGTGAATAAAAAAAAGATTTTTTAAATGAAATTAAAGTGACTGACAGTGAATAGAAAAAAAAATTAAAATAAAAATTTTAAGTGAAAATTCATTTAAAGAAATTTCATTAGCTAAATTATGATGACTATGCCCCCATCGGCACATACATTGTCCGCCGCTACAATGATGACAACAATGCCACAAACAACAAAACCTAAAATTGGATTTTCAATCGATTCTATTGTTGGAACACGAAATCAGAATAATAAATCACCAATAAATTATTCACATGATAGTGAAGGCTCGGAAGCGCCGCTAAGTCCACTTAGTGATTATGCCTATCAACATAGCAACAATTCACCGAAACATCACAGTCACAGTGATATTGCAGCGGCAATTAAACTTAATGAATATGCACAATTAGAATTAAGAAATAAAATTAAACGATCAATGAGTGCTTCACCGCCGGCAATGCAACAGCAGCAACAACAGACACATGAAAAGAGCATGGAAAATGATATTCAAAGACATGAAATCCAAAAACTTCCACACGATTCACAGACACGTCTCTCGTCTGATGATCGTCGATCACATTCGCCACAATCACCACCACCAACATCTCAACATCAACAGCAATCACATATGCAGAAACAGCCCATCATTGTGCCGGGTATTCCTGCAAATATCCTTCGACCAGTTCCACCACATGGCACACAATTGCCACCAACACTTCCCGCTGAAATGATGGCCGCTCAGAATCCGTTTTTTCGGCTGGTCACTTTCCAATCGCTGCCAACCTAGCGGCTGCTCAGGGCTTTCCATTAGGTGCCCTGCCACAACACTTGCCACCACACCTTCATAATCCGAATATTCCCCGCGAAAGTTATCCACTTTATCCTTGGCTGCTAAGTCGACATGGTAGAATATTTCCACATCGATTTCCTGGAAGTGAGTATTAAATCCATTTCATTATTATTGATTCTTCTTCATATGCGAGAATATGCAGCAAATATATAAAAAAACGCAAACTTGCATCTTTTTAAAGATGTTTATTTTGACTGCTAAAGGGCAAAATATTTTAGCAATATAATTAATATTGCTTTCAACTTCTTTTCTTTTTTTTCTCTCTTGTTCCTTCCTCCTTCTTTTTTTTTGATCTCTGCCAGCAAGAGACTGGCGTGAATTTCTACCGTACTCATTGTGATGTTGTTTGCTTAAAATTTTGAATTCCAAATTTATGCTCTCGTCTTCTCGAGAGTAGTTTTTGAAAATTGTGAGTAAGAAAAGTAGTGATTATGGTGGTTATTGCAATAGATGCATTCAAAAGAGAGAGAAAGAAGCGCACATACTCGCACATATATTTGCCTTTTTGTTGGGCTATAATGCTATAATATGCCTTCGAAAGTATCAAGAACTCAAAAACGTGACTGAAATGTAATTTGATTGACTGTAATTTGTGCTTGAATACATTAAATTATGCTCTTTGCGATTCAATATAAAACCAATTATGGCTCGTTTGCCTTTAGTTTCTTCACTCTCTACAACACACAAACACACACCATTTATATGCATACAAGGGAGAATTTATAGCTTAAATTTTGTATACAAAGTGGCGCTTGATCAGTCATTTTTTGAGTTTTCCATATTTATCATAAAATTAGTCAAAATTTATTTTAAAAAATGCGCTTTAAGTCTTCAAACAGACAACAAATCACGACTCGTTTAAATTTTATTATTTAAACTTGCATTATAATTTTTCTTTCTCTCTCTTGCCTGCTTGCGAAATAAAAAGGAATGAAAAAAAGAGAGAAATGAGGCGTTTAAAGTAGTGAACAAAATTAACAAACAAAGTAACGATCGAAACCTGCTAATTTGCTGTAAATGGACTTAGATTGTGAGCTTGTGATTAAGATAATTTCATTTCGCTTTTTGGCATAATATGCAAGATATAACATTTACTCAGAGAGTGAAAAGAGAAGAGAGAGAGAGAAGCAGGTAAATATTACCTGCACAATAACAATCCTTCATCTCATTCAACCACGCTTTTAAATTGTTTCACAACTCTTCAAAGCATACTACTCACTTTAGCGAATTACGACCGCATTGACGGACTTGGTTAAATATAAATTTCATAGCATGAGAACTGAATCGTTTATAATTAAATGTTATTAAGCGTTTCAGAAAAAGTCATTAATAAAATGTAATTAGACGCAAATGTACTACAGGTTTTATTCATATAAAACCGTATGTGAAGTTTCAACATTATGATATAATTAGTGATACCCATCTTAATGTTGAATTAATTATTTGTTAATTCGCTAGATAATTTCCTTGACAACTTCATATATATTCACAGCAACACAGCAAGAGTAATAAAAGAATTATCTAGCCAATTGCACGTCAGTATGTGTTTGTGCGGAATTCTTGAATAATAATTAACATCAAATTGTATAATATTTAATAATAATTACAAACTTTTAATGTGTTGAAATGATAAGTTGGTGATTAGTGATTGTCGAGTTGAGATTCATTAGTTATGCGGGCTTGAGTTAATGAGTTTGCTTATGCTCGCAATTCCATGAAATATTTCATTTTTTTTAACTGATGATAATCAATATTGAGTGGAAAATTATTTGTTTTTATATTGATTGATGTGGGAGAATAATTTCTCATAAATAATCGAACACTCTATTCAAATACAAAGAAGAAAACATTTTTGAGTAAAGAATTTCTGCAAATTTCGTTATTTACAGAATTTTCGTTAGATTTTCGTCAAAAAATAATTTCTGCAAATATTTTTTTAAAACAAGTATTTTAAGACGTTTTTCAGTTGGATCGTCATTAATTGTTCAAATTCTCTCAGTAAATTTCATAATGAATAAAACTTTAAACAAGAATTTTTTAAATCTTTAAATCTTTGTTTACTTTATTCGCATATGCTTATTTTCGAAATTGTTTTCTTCTTTAAGAAAAAAATTATTTTTCGAAGATAAAATTTTTGAATTTCAAAAAATTCGTTGAAAATAAACGGATTTGTTGGAAAATTAACTTCATTTTGTAACTGTTGTGATTAAAAAACTGCCTTGAAATAATTCGCTATTGATAATTTAATGTGCAATATTGCAAATAATTTGAACAAGTTTAAAATTTCTTAAGTTTAATTTTCAAAACAAAAATAATTTTAATTTCAAATTCTATTTCTGAACACGAAACTCAAATTACTAAGTATAGGAAAAATATTCTTATCATTTAAAATGAACATTTTTATTACCTCAAAAGCAGAAAACAGTGAACATTTAAGATTTGATTTGAAAAGTCATAAAAATAAAAATCTGTTGTTGATATAGATCGGTATTTGTTTTAATCATTTTATGACTTTTCATTTGAAACAACATCAGGTCAATAAATTCATTAATTATCAAATGACATTTGAATTTTAATGAATTTTTTTAAATTAATGAGTTGAGCATAAAAATATTTTTTTTTTGAATAAATTATTTTACAATGAAGTTTAATGACTTTTCATACTTGATGCGCCAAAAATGCAACAATTTAAAAAAATGTGCGTAGCTGTTGCATTCTTGCAGATGCAAAGGCTACCCCAAAAGAGCATTTTAAGGAAGGAAAAGAGAGTCTACCTACATGAAATTCATCATTAACATATAATTTAGTCATATTTTAATCTTATGTTTGCATTCTACCTTCTCTGTCTCTTACTCTGTCTCTGCTTCACTCGCTTAAATGTTCATTGAATGAAAACACACACACACAGTCTTAAAGAAAGTCAAATATACAACAATGTTAATTCAACAGGGCTCAATTTGTTTTAATGTGATTTTAATTGCTATATGTAGACCGCCTGTAGCAGCAAACATGAAATTATTAACTTTATTAAATGTTAAAAAAATAAATAGTTTGCTCATGACGTTAAATTATCTTTTAAAACATTATTATATTAATATATACTTAACATTACGTTGCGCGTATGTATGAGAACATTTGTATACAATGCATTCAACATCATCATCATCATCAACTTCTCTCTCTCTTGCTCGCATGAATTAATCATCAATTTGCTATATCATTAACTTGATAATTTTTCAATATTACTTACATGCGGTGCAATCTGCCGCTGCTTGCTGCATTCTTGCAATCACAACAGAGAAACAGACGAAATAAATTGATTATTTTTGCTTATAGATTCTCCTTATTTTACAGACTTCCTCCTGCATCCCTTCCGTAAGCCAAAACGAGTGCGCACTGCTTTCTCTCCAACTCAATTGCTCAAATTGGAACATGCATTCGAATCAAATCAATATGTTGTTGGCGCAGAGCGGAAAACATTAGCGCAGCAATTAAGCTTAACTGAAACTCAGGTAAATTAATAAGTAGATGAATTTAATGATATGATTCGTGATGGATGAATGAATGAATGAATGAGAAAGAAAGGCTCAAACTGTGGATTTTTTTTTCTTTCTTCATTTTGTGAGCTATTAATTAATTCGTCTAAATAATGTGTGTACAAGTGCAAAAGACTAAAAGAAACACACTGTGGCGTGAGCATAATAAATCATAATAATACAAAAATGAAACCTAGTGCAGAAATTAAGTCTTAAATTGAGATGCCTCATTTACTCATTAACTCTCTTTCTCTCTCTGCTCATTTATACGCCCAACGTGTACACATGAGATTTTACACATTTTTGGCACAGTTTGAGACTTTAACATGAAAATGATTTATAACGATTGAGTGTTCAAAAGCTCTCTCGAATGGTGTTTCATGATGGCATTATTTATTAATCTTCGTGATTAAGAGAAGGAGAAACCTTATTAATTCTTTTTCTCTTTCATGATATAAATCATAATCTCTTAATTAATACATCTCATTTATACGCAGGTCAAAGTTTGGTTCCAAAATCGCCGCACGAAATTTAAACGCACACAGCAAGAAGAGGGCGATTCAAAATCGGGAGGTGGTGGAAATATGAGCAGTCGATCTGAAAATTGTGAAGATGAAGATGAATTAATTGATATGGATGACTGTATGTCAGGAGATGAAGAAATGTAAAATATAGAAAAAAATCACTCTATAAATTAATAAATTGATTTTAAATATTAAAATAATACACATATTAAATTAGAATATTGTCTAAATAAATGTTTAAGCTCTGTATAAATTAATTTTAAATGATAATTTTTATCAATATGAAGAAAATCGACTGTATTTAAGTACAAAAAAGAATGAAAAAATAATTAAAGGATTTAAAAAAAAAATTTAAAGAATTCTCTTGTTTCTTGTTTATTTCAAAGATCAAACGAAATGAAATTTCTTAGAAGATCGACAAAAAAAATTCCTTTTACCATGATACTTCTTACCTTAGTGATGAATGAGCAATCTACTGCTGTGACCTGTCCATTTACAGATAGATAATTGCAAAATGACTGAAATGAATGATAGACAATTTGTTTTACTCGCACGTAGGTGTTGTTTTAATGAGTGTATTTAAGGAGGAGGATGTCATTAAGGTGAATTGTGATTAAACAGTTTTTTGACTTTTCAACTTCTTTCACTTTAGTATTACGAGGCTCGTGTTCACTTCACTTATTCAATTCTTTATTAATCATGCACAATCATCATCATTACTTTTTTTCTCGTCAAAAATTGATTGCTTCTATTAATTTATATCTCGAATTAAGCAATCGAATCATTTAAGTGGCATTATTAACATAAAATATTCCACCCATTCTCATTTTTATTCATATGTGAGTGAGCGTAATGATCGGATTAGAAGATCAAATAATGAAAATAAACAAATTTATCTTATTCATTGTTTGTTTCTCTTACATTTGTGCTCGTGGCATGGTCCTACATTTATAACAATGAAACTACTAATAATAATGATATTCAACTCTTAAAAGAGCTCTTCTTAATCGTGTAAATAGTCAAATAGAATTGAAAAATCTTAAATTAAGCGATCATCTAAATTCTCAATAATTTTTCATTGTTTGTTATATTTATTTGGAGCTTGAAATAGGAGAAGAAAAGAAAAAAACAGTAATCATAAATCAAATACATTACATGGCTCCATCCCGAAAAATAAAGAGAGAGAAAGAAATAAAACCCCGAATAAATCATTTACATCTTTCTTTCTATAACGGGGCAGCCAGAAATCAAACTTTAAATAAATAATATAGTAAGTAAACGAGTGAGAAAAAGAGCTTTCGTTTCCATAGCATAATAAACATGTTATTATTGAAATTAGATGATTAATGATATTTTTTACGGACCTGTCAGACTTATTTTATGGCTCTGGAGCTCTGTATAGGAGGAGCTTGAGCTAATTGTAAAACGCGTTAATATACAAATTTTTGCTGCTAAGCGAGTGAGAGAGAATGGAAGAGAGGGAGAGAAGAAGAAAAGAAGAATAAAGTGAAGTTAAAGTAAATAAAGCCATCGAGCGATTATAATCAGTGAAAATTGAACATGTTTCTTAGTGCTGCTCAAAAGATGAAATAAAACCATCGTGAATTGGTGTGTGATTCTCGTGTTAAATGAAATTATCAAGGTATGGAAATAAATAAAAAATTATTTCGACACTTGGCTCGAAAATTAAAATTTTTTCTGTCATGCGCATATTTTTGTACAACTTTCATGCAAGTTGACTTATTCGGAAATAACAAGGCACGAAGTCGACTAAAAATTTGTACGTAAGTTGGCAAAATTTAGTCGACTTAGCATATAATTTTTCAATCGACTTCGGGCTCTGGGAAATATCTCTAACTCATTCAGATTTAATTTATTTCGATCAATACTAAGAGCCATTAACTTTCATACAATGTTACTAAATATTGACCAAAATAAATAAAATCTGAATGAATTAGACATTTTTGTAGAACAACTTGCATGCAAGTTGTAGAAAAATATGCACATACCAGTCAAGTATCCATGCTTGTGCCGAGTCCTAATCATATGATTAGTAAATGAATTCAATTCAAATTAATTTATTGCTAATATTTTTCCGAGGGGATAGACACTGGGGCAAAAAGGGCAAAAGGGCAAAATTTTAGCCCCATTTTCATATAAAAAAGGGCAAAAAGGGCAAAAATAA
>JACWBX010003862.1:6761-30365 GCA_014622435.1 Polypedilum pembai
AACTATTGACATTTCACTTTTTCATTCAATGTGAGATGAAAAAGTTGCAATTTCTAATCATTATATAGAAATAAAAGTGTGTAAAATTATAAATAAAAAGTGTCATTTGGCATGCGACATTGAATGTGTTCGCGCGCTCTGTTTAATAAAACACACCACGATGAAGCTATTAAATTTGTTGAACCATAAAGAAAAGAAATGTCTGAAATTGAAAAAAAAAATCTCTTTGCGTTTCGACAAAATAATGTGCGCTGTTTAATATCTATAATTGTTCTCTATTATTAAAAAGAAGATAATGATCAGCAATAATAGCAAAAAAATTTTAATCTTTTAAAAAAATTACTATTGATTTTTTAAAACCTAAAATCAGGGGAATGAACATGGTTGAACAATAACTTTCTTGATCATCATTCACTGGCATGCATTTGCCATGGACTGACATGAAATCAAAAAAGCAATCTTCTCAACGAGAATTTTCGACAAATAGGGTACACTTATTTGTCTTTGAAATTTCAAAATTCCAACCTTTGTGCCTAGAATGCATGTTATTAGGCTTAATATCTGAAAATTTATTTCTTGCATCTTTTCTTGCTTTTATAAATTTCAAGAAATTTTCTGTCAAAAAGTTTTTTGATCCAATTTAACAAAAGTGCATACTTTACCGGTATGTTTCAATATGGACTCAAAAAATCTCTGTCGATAGATCACTCTCGAGTCAAACATTAACAAAGAACTAAAGATCACCTTTCTACTTCTTGTTATGCTCGAGGTATAACTGTCACACTCAGACAGCTAGTCATCTTAGACCTACAAAAATACACTAAAAACGAAAATTTGCCGGTATATATCAAAGCAAAACAAACCAGTGGAGCAGCAAAATAATTTCAATCATAAATTCTTTCCATACTCTAGTTTTTATTTACTCAACATAATTGTAATCATTAGTCACACTGTGTATAATAATTAAAATATTACTACTATTTCATTTTTATTCAATGAAGATTGTAAAATATAAACAAAATTACTAATTCATAGGGTTCGGAATTATGCAGATAAGAAGAAGAAGTATGCGCATAATTTTCTTCTTCTTATTGATTTTTCCATACAAAAATGAATAAGAAGAAGAAAATTATGCGCATACTTCTTCTTCTTATCTGCATAATTCCGAACCCTACTAATTCACCAAAAATATTATGAAAATAATAACAGCAATCTACACGCTTCAAATTTTAGATTAATCTCAGCTGTTCTTTTAGCGTATTTTTGTAAAAAAAAACATATACAGTTAGCAGGGTAACTAAGCAAAACTCGACGACGGTAAATCATCGAGTAATGTTCTATGGCTCTGAGCTCATGTCCGTCATGTGACGTCTAATTGCATGTATTCCAGTCACTAGCATATGTGAAGAAATGTGAAATTTATCACTGTAATAAAGAAAATGCGCTACAATCGTCCGTCCAAAATTGGGATCGACTTGTTTTCATATAACATTTCTATGTTAAATTATTCTTTTTCGTTTAAATTAAGTTATAAATCATAGTGCAATATTGTATACAACACTAACTTTTATTTGGTTTGTTATTTTACTCCAGTTTTGTATTTATCTTCATAAATAACTTTTTCACTATTACTTTTATCGTTGTAAAATGTAATATGAAAATACGATGGAGAAACAATGCGAGAAAAAATATTATTGAGTAGAGGTTTTCAAATAAATATTTTTATATACTGCAAGGGAAGGTGAAATAAATCTTTAAAATACTCGTTTATTCTTGAGAAAAAAATGAATAAACACTTGTTAACTCAATAGAAATGAAAGTCTGAAAGTTTAAACTGATAAACATTTTCCATAAGCTTTTGCTATTTTTTTTAATTACCTAATGCTATTGTAAAAATATGACAAAAAAAGCAAAGTAAGTCTCACTAAAAATTTGCATTTGGGAAAATGTAAATGTTTCTATAATTTTTTATTTTAAACAAAATTTTGTGTTTCATAATTTATAAGACTTTCTAAAAAACCCTTTTCTCCATGTTTTTTTCATTTTGTATGGAGCACAGCCGTTGTTTCATTGTGTATTTTTAGCTAAATTAAGTTTTATAATTTTCTGGGTTCTTTCTGAGTTAATAAAATTTATAATTTCGCTCCATTCCCTCGCTCTGTGTTTTTCTAATAATGTGTTTAATAATGTTGAGGTTTGCCCATGATTTGCTCGGTTTTATAATTAACTCAAGAACTCATTTTACTGCTTTATAAAACTTTTTTCAGCTCTTATGAAAAATTTTGCCTTTTTTTTATTTTCTAGAATAATCATAGAATAAAATTTTAAAATCATTCACGTTTTAATTTAAAGACTAAGATTTTTAAAAATATTCATTGTTTTAATTGTAGTAATGGCTCTGGTTCAAAAGAAGCAACAACAATAAAGTATGCACAAAGTCGGCATCATGATATTTCTACCACAGTTCGGGAACATGTACCAATGCCAGCAACAATGAATGATAAATATTTTGACCTTATGGCAATTCTTCTTGAACGTATTGACAACAAAACACCAGCAAATTATCATAAGGTTATCATCAAAAATGAACCTATGGATGAACAAAATCCAAGTATGAGTGAAATGCTCGAAATAAAAATAAGGTAAGAAAGATAATGTTTCGCAGTTTATAAAAATCCTCATTAAATTATTTTTTTGACCGTATGATAATATAAAATAATTTTTTATATGATTAATTTCTAAACTGAAGATTAAAATCAAATTGAAACAAAAGAAAGTAAAACAAGAAAATAACTGTCAACAAAATGTCGCTCTTTTGAAAAGTTTTATTTTATCATTTTTCATTCATTCATTTGTAATTATTTTGAGTTGGTACAAGTAATTTCATATTGAAAACAAACAAAAATTTGTTTTCAACAGGAAAAAAATTATCGTAATGATAAATACTTTCAAATGAGAGAATCTTGTTTTATTATAACCTCATCCATTACATAAATTAAATTTACGTAAAGAAGTACAAGTTCACATGAAGCTTTTTTGTTTGTTTTCTTTTGCTATGTTAAATAAATTGAAATGTTTCGTAAGTAACTCAGTGAAATGAAAGAAGGAAATATTATTTTTTGTCAAAGTATTTTTTTTTGTGAAATCATGAAAAAAAAAATTATCTTTTATGTTTAAAATTTTACAATTATTCTACTAGAATCATCTCATTACATTAATTACTTTTTGATTTCTTTACGAAAGAAAAGAGATAGAAACAGTAAGAAGAATAAAAGAAACTTTTCTGTTTTCTTTTTCTTTTTTTACTATTACGACGGTTTTAGAAAATACTTAGTTTGAAACTTTCGTTTTACCACAAGCAATATAATCCATTCAAGATAGAATTTCTCTTCTTCAACCCTTCGTATCTGTATCTGTGTATGTGTGTGATTTCAGTAAACTTCATCAATTCAATATCATGGCAATTTCCTGTTCATTAACTTTGAACACATGACGCTTATATGCTTGTTAGTCTAGCAAAAGGCAAAAAACGGAGATCAAAAATTAAAGCCGTAAAAAATTTTCTTAACTTCTTACACTGAAACTGTTAAAGTTGAAGTAAAAGTTGGAAGAATTATTTTTCTTGCCAACTCTCGTCATGCTAATCGATTTAACAAATGTTGTGTTGGCATTTACATCTATTATTCTTTACCATATCATAATTTAAACTTAGTAATATTCACATCCCTCTTTTCAACTATGAATATTTGCAAATGAATCAAAAGTTGGAAGTTTTTAATTTTCAGTGCAATACACAAGTGATATGTTAAAAGATTTGTTAATAGCTATAAAAAACATTGAAGATGTTTCAATGAAATTAATAATTCACAAAAAAATCAATAACATTAACTTAATTTCATCAAAATATATTTTGTATCATTTGTATGAAATTTTGAAACTTTTATAAAAAAATTTTAATTTAAATTGATCCTTTCTTAAACCACTGGATCTTTAGAATCGATATTGATACCTCACATTAATTTTAACATGTTTTTGTGAATTCCATACTGTTTTAGAAACATGCGAAAATTTCGCATATATTCTGTATACATACAGTATACATGATATGCGGTATTTCGGATGAAGTATACGGTATACATACGAAATCTTTGCATGTAAACATTATTTAGGTCATATCAAGAAAAATATATTAAAATAAACTCTATATAAAAAAAGTCAAATAAAATTAAACTTTTATTTCAAATGTCGTTTGGTTGTAACTGCTTTGATTTTCTCTAAAGTTGTTAATCATGAAAAACATTTAAATCTTTTGGGATCACTCTTCTGACTAGAATTTTCTGTGATGGCATTTTCTGAACTTTTTATTGTGTCGTTTATTAAATCAAATTAGGAAGTGAATGTGAGACGCATATCTAAAGAATGATAACAATCTCATTTATAGCATTATCATGTAATACGTCAATCACTTAAAATTTAATTTATTATCTCTTCCACATTATGTGTTGTTTTTGTTATATTTGCGAGAATTTCTATTTCACACTCACTACATGAACTGAATAATTTTTATGTCAATTCAAATATTTCACTCTCTTTAACGTAACTGAATCAGTTAGTAAATGTCGATAATGTACCAATCATGTTCAATACATTAGAGATACTTGATAAAAAATCAAAAAAATTTATTTAAAAAAATATCATATAACAACAAAGTTATTCTATTCTATTCATTTTTTATTATTTCGTAGTAAAAATGCTAGTAATTTGGAAAAATTTCAACTATCAATTACAAAAAACGAAATGTATCCAGAAAATGATGAAACGGTGCAATTATTGCTGCAAGATATGATTAAATCTCCAATCACACATATTGGTAAGTATGAAATAATTTAATAACGATATCAATGCATTTTATTAAACATATTCAATTATTGCTATTTAAAATTTTATCTTTTTCTATTAATACAAAATAGTACAAAAAGATGGCGGCACTCAGTTGAAGCTAATTATAGAGTATCCCAATGATGTTCATGCATTATTTAAACCTATGAGGTGAGAAACTATAACCAAAAAAATCTTCTTTCATAGTAATCGTTAGTGACAGCATCATTGATGAGCAAATTGTGTATAATATTTCTCTTTCACCAAGTAATTTTAGACTATCATATACTTAGTGTCAATAATATTTTTAATTGACTTTTCAATGGAAATCATCATTAGAATAAATCATTATAGACTCAAGAAGTAAATTTTCAAAATAAAAAAAATTATTTTTAAAAATCCATTCTAAAGTTTCATGAATAAAATCCTTTCAATTCATTTCAATTTTATGCCTTTGCATAAACTCTATTGAAACTTTAAATTATAGAAAAAAAAATATCTATGATTTATATGAAATCATCTTTTAATCCCTACCTATAGAGGAATGAATAAATTTGAAGAATAGAAAAACGAAATCGTCTGTCTGAATAAAAACGATGAAAAGGCATTTCAGATTTTGATGCTGGTTCATTGTATTTAATATAGCATAAAACGAATGAATAATATGATTTAACAATTTCTTCACTCACTCATTGATAGACTCATTCGTACAATAAAACTGAAAAGAAAAGCCTTTTCTTTGATCTTTCACAAATCCTTTTCAATTTACCTTTTGAAAATACATTTTGACTTCATTAAAAGTAAAAACAGATAAAAAAAACAGCCTCTTATTAATTTTTTAACATATTTTTGAAATTTAAAATTTAATTTTTACATTTATTCTGATTGAATGGCTGAGAGTTGAAACTCGACTGAAAAAATTGCAGTTCTACTTTTTTTATAGTCAGACTAAGTACCGACTATAACAACTCTGCTGAAAACAAGAATTGATCCATGTAATATTTCTTAATTATCTTAATTACTTATCATTGATTGAAAAACACAAATTACTTATAATAGAAAATAATTTTTAATTATTTTATCAATTAAGGTTTATATAAAGCTTTTTGAATTCACAAAAGTGTTTGTTAATTTGCACTCCTTAAATTAAAAAGATGATAGCATGCATAGATAATTTCATAACAGGCACGACTCGACTTATCTTCATCATTTACATACACACTAAGAATTTAAAAAAAATTATTCTCATCACATGTTACTCGCTTATTCATTTACCTTAGAATTCATTTTCATACACATGATGTTTGTGTTTCTTCACACTAGCTGAAAAATTGTACATTCAAACAATGAAGGGAAATAAGCGCGAAAAAGTGTCAAGTATTACAAATTATGCATATCACAAAACTTTTTAAATCTCACTTAGTTTCACATTTTATGCTTGCATATAAAAAATTACTTTTACCTTCCACTTTTCACTGCAAAAATAATAAAAAAACGCTCACGAGTATCGTGCACACAAACAGTGAAATTGTATAATTATATTAAAAATAAAAATATTAAGGCAAGTTAGTGCATGGGTTGCGATAAGAAAGAGCAATCACGTAAAGAAGGCAGTTTTATGAAATATATAATGAGCTTTTCATCCAATGCCAAAGAATATAAACATAAAAATGCATATAAAACAATCATCAAAAATTATTTTTTTCTTCTAAGTTAATGTTTATGTTAATGAGCATTTTACTCTGAAATTTTTTTATACAAACGTTGAAAATTTTTTTCTCTACCGTTTTTTTGTTTTGTTAAATTTTCATTAAAATCACGTCATTTCAAGAATATAACTTTGATAAAATGTTAAATGAAACTTTACATAATTTCTCTAACTGGCATATTATAAAATTCACATGGATTACAAGAACATTGGAAATATACAAAAAGGGTAAAAGAATGAAAACAAAACATTAAAAAAAATAGTTGGAGGCAATAAAAGTTGCAATGCGAAAAAGTTAAAAGAGCAGAATGTTTGTTTAGAGCGTCATACGTTCTTCAGTATGTTTCATCGTTTGATGTAAAAAAAAATACGCATGAGTAACGAAATTTATATTCTCATTACGATACTTTCGTTTATCAATGTAAAGTTAAAGCTTTGCATGTAAATATAAATTAAAATATATGTTGGAAACTATATGAAACTTTTAAATTTTATTAGAGAAAATGAAATTGATTATTCTCCAATCTGTTATCAAATACCAATCTATGGCGCTAAAAAAGTACTTTAATCTATGGTCGTGTACTTTGTACTAGTTTCTCATCTTTACGTAAATGTTTTGTTTGAATCTCTACTTTAGAAAGTTTTCTCACGACTTTTCTCACAACTGAAAAGTTAAACTACAAAAATGTACCATTGTGCTTATTGTAGAGTTTTTTCTGCAACTTGTTATTACATCAACATTGACGATGACATGAGCTGAAAAATTTTACTTCTTAACACTTACTTAATTTTTTATTTACGAAAAAAAGCTTAATTCAAAATGCTTTTGTTAATTTGTACATCATTAAAAAGATGTTTATGAAGGTCTCATTAAAAAAAAGTTATAAGACTTTGTTAATATGCACAATGATTATATAAAGAAATTATTACACTTTCACTATCAAAAAGTTAATTGTTTGATGAATTTTCTTTTGAAAAAGTTTAAAATTTTAAATCAATTAGGATTATTTTATATTTTTCATTATAAAATAAACTATGGAAATCAAACACAAAACCCTCATATGAAAAAATTTGTTTCAAACTTTTTGTCTCTCCTTGTCTACCAACTTTATGATGAAGATTTGATTATATCTCTGTCCCTCATGTAGTTTTGTTTATTATTTTGATGACGATGATGATGATGCTAATGAAATTTGGCATGCAAAAAATTGGCATTGGGATACAAAGCCGCAATTAAATTTTAAGGTCTAATTATGGACGTTTTCAATTCTAAATGCTGGCAAAAGTTTTCATTCACCCATCTACTATAACTCTATACATAAACTCAATGAATAGAACTTATCCACAGTGAGAAGAAAAAGTTATAGAAACCATACGTTAAATGAACTGGTCATGGCAACCAAATAACTATAAAACTCATATAATGTTTCCTCATTCACATTTTTGGTAATTATCATGAGATAGTGTCAGTAGAAATTTTTCTATTACTTCTCTTTGTTGTGAACTTTTATGAGGAAAACCTCACATTTTTTTTTAAATTTAGGAGCACTTTGAATATTGTGTAACCCAAAGAGGGAATGACATAACTTTATCTGCAGTAATTATTTAAACTGAAGCGCATGGTGATTCAAAGTTTTAGAAAATGATTACTTTTTAAACACACCTTATTATGATTCAGTTTAGTTAATGTAATTTTGGTTAATTAATAATCAAATGAAAGAGTAAATAATAAAAAATTCACAACTTTATGTTTAAAAAACGTAGGATTTGGAAGAACATTTTTTCTGTTTCTATGTATATGATTAAAAATTTGAGTGAAAACTTTTTCAACACACATGTGACACCATACTGAGTATAACACTAAAGTTGACTCATAAAATGGAAATTTTTATTGCACTTTTGCTTTTCTATGACAGTTAATCGAAATGATGCTGCTGTTACTGATGGTAAACTATGTTTTTTGTGGTTCGTTTTTTTTCCTCTTCTTTTATTATTTTATTTGAAATAAAACGTTTTATGACATCAAAGTGGGTAGAAAAAGAGACGTTTAAAGTTGAGCTTTAAATATTTTTTTATTAGATTTCCTCGTGAGCAACAGACACTTCCGAATCATTTTTATTTTACTGACTTTGAGAGACACAATGCAGAAATAGCTGCCTATCATTTGGATAAGTAAGTTTATGTAAAATAACACAAATTATTGAAAATATCGTGTGTTATTTAAATGTTAAAACATAATAATTACGTGTATTACTTTTTCAAACAGATTACTTGGTTTTCGACGTGCAATGCCAGTCGCAGGCCGTGTCTTAAACATCACAAGCGAAATTTATCAACTTGCAGATGATGATTTGTTAAAAACATTCTTTATTTCACCATCTAATAATGTCTGTTTTCATGGCAAATGCAGCTATTATTGTGATACATCTCATGCAATTTGTGGTTCACCAGATACTCTTGAAGGCTCATTTGCAGCATTTTTACCTACTTATGAAAATGCTCAAAGAAAAGTCTGGCGGCATCCATGGCGCAGATCATATCACAAGAGGAGAAAGGCTCAATGGGAAACTGATGCAGACTATTGCACAATGGTTCGTGATATACCTCCATACGATTCAGGTCGACGTCTACTTGATTTAATGGATATGTCACTTTATGATTTCCTTATGGGAAACATGGACAGACATCACTATGAAACTTTCAAAATTTTCGGAAATCAAACTTTTCCAATTCATCTTGATCATGGTCGAGGTTTTGGTAGAGCTTTCCATGATGAAATCAGTATTCTTGCACCTGTATTGCAATGCTGTATGATTCGAGCATCAACTCTAGAGACGCTTCTCAAGTAAGTAAATATATAATTGCAATACTTGTTCAGTTTATTTATCATTTTGACATTTCTTCCTGATGATTACATATATTTGATTTACTCTATTTGTATTATAATGGCACTATAAATTTATACATATATTTCCTATTGGCTTTATGATATACTCTATGAACATAAAAATTTTAGTAAATATTGTCGACATAAATTTTTTTCTTTACTCAAAACATGTCTCTGATTCACATCCAAAAAGTTGCTTAATTTGTAAACCCTCAGAGTAGAGACGCAGAAAATGCTTAAAATATATCTGAATGGAACTGAAACATAAAGACATGTGAATAATACATTCAAATCTCTCATCATTGTTCATTATTTAATAATTTTAAAGATAATTTATTAGACAGTAGAAATTTCTATAATTATAACGTAGAAAATATGTGACAGGTTGCTATAATCATGAATTAAATAAGCCAGTATCCAAAGACTAAATATTTTGATGAATTTGGGAACAAAGGGATTATATGAATTTTTTTATTGTTTACCATTAGAAATAATTTATTTAGAAAAACATATTCTTGTGTCTCATCTCATATATGAAAAGAAAATGTTGTAATATTTTAAAATGAAATTTCAGAAAATTTAGCAACAAAAATTTACAATATATCACAGCAAAATAATGCATCTTTATTTTATCATAGAGTTGTTACCATGTTGTTTATTCATCGGAATTTTTAATATCTCAATACCATAGAAATATACATGTTATCCAATAGGAGTCAATATTAATATAAGTTTTATAAATATGTCGACTATACGATACGTTTTTATTCAATAATAGCGCATTCAGTGTGGTGCTATTGCTAAAAAAAGTTATGAATCACACACACTAATTATTGAACATTAAAACACACAAATATTACATGATGTATTTCGAAACACTAAAATATTTAGTGCTGAGCACAAACACTCAAGCACTTTATGCTGAGTACTAAATTTCTCAAATATTAGTTGAGTATTAAAAATCTAAAATAAAAAATAAAATACATTTGAGATAGTAATTAACATCAGTGCGTAGTAACTAGCAGCAACTGGTGTCAATTGGTGACTTCAGACATCACTCAACTATATATATATATATATATATATATTAATGGTTAAATCTGCAGTTAAAAGATAGCAGAATCGTTTTGGATTCTTTTTAACATTGTTTTTTTTTTTTGCTCAGATTTTCTTTTCAATCAAAATAAAGTAAAGTAAAACATTCAACTACTTCAAAAATTTATTACCAAAAATTTATTTTTTCACTATTTTAAAACATTTTGTAGTTTACTTTGAACTTTATTGTTTGAGTTTGCAACTTTTGTCCATTGATTTCTTTTCCATAAAAGAAAACAAGAAAAAGGTTTTCAGTCATTACTGCTGCAACTGTTTTTAGTATTTTTATTATTTTAATAAGAGAATAACAAAACATAAATTGAAGGAAATATAATTATGGAAAAACATTTTTCACTTTTAAGATCAGAACAAAACTTTTTCGGTCTTCCTTATTCAAACACATACA
Organism: Polypedilum pembai; assembly: GCA_014622435.1. Lineage (NCBI taxonomy): Eukaryota > Metazoa > Arthropoda > Insecta > Diptera > Chironomidae > Polypedilum > Polypedilum pembai. The sequence continues at coordinate 17,736 of JACWBX010003862.1, forward strand.
CAATACTTTTTATTCATAAAAAGCGGAACAAGAAGGATAACAATAGATGTAGATATAAGAAACGGAATTTATTGGATTTGTTTAACATGAAACTATCACAAGATTTTTGTCTTATCAAAAGTTGGGATTTTGCTTTTTCATGCCTTTTCTGTTCCATTTTTCTTAATTAACATTTTAATGCCTCTCTTCTCAGAAACAAAAATGTCTATCAGATCAGCAAGGTTACTAGCACATTGTATGCGTTTTCATTAAACATTGACTTTATGAAAAATGTTGAATAATTTAATTTTAATGACCTTTCATGGAAGGAAAAACAATGATAGTAAAGAAAAAGGTGTTGTTATAATGATAACTGTAGCAAATATTTTCTGTCTATTAATTTTATTCAAACTTTTCATGTTCAAAAGTATTTTTTATAAAAATTTCGAGAAAAATGCGTTTTATTTCTATAGTTCAAGCTATAATCATTTCTTATTGTCATTTAAGGAAGTGAAATAATGTAAGAGGAAAGAAATGAAAGAATGAAAAAGGAAAACACAAGCACAAAAAAGGTCAACAGATATTTTAATTGATTTAATAAACATTATAACGACAGTGATTAATGACGGTTCTTTTGTATTTTTGTTCTAGTATGAAGAAGAAGTTTTTCTTTCCTACCACTTTCAGTTAGCCATAAATTCTTATCTCAATCTCACTTGAAATACTTTTTTGCTAGCCAGTAAAATAAATGAAAGGATAGACCGCAAAATAAACTTTTAATTAAGAACACAATTTATTTTTTGACGAATCTTTTCCTAATTTTTGTGGTTTATGAAAATTATAACATTATTGTTTCGATAAAATTACATTCAAAAAAATTAGGTATGAAGATAAATTCAAAGTGTGATTTATCAATTTTTTGTGAAGTGTAAATACGTCATTTTTAATGTTTGTAGAATGAAGTGAGAAGAGCAATGACAATAAATAACATAGCTACACTCATTTTATGTTGCAAACCATTAATTTCATTTTTTTGTACATATAGTTTTGTTGTTAAATTTTGTATGACATGACGATAAATGTATGTAGAATTGAAATTCTCAATTGTTGACAAAAAAATTAAATGACTTTCATGCTCGCCTTTCATTATTGATTACTTTATGTGTTTATACACCTTATATGTCACGAAAGCGATTGAGTATGCATGTGAATGTAAACACTACTTTGTTGTTTGTACCAATAAGTAAATTTACATTAATGTAAAGCAATTCACTTATCGCTCTTTAGTTATCTAGTAATGATCACTTGATTGCCTTTTTGCGCTCAACACAAAATTATTATATATTTTCGAGAGCAACGAAATTTTCATTTACGTATACAGTAGCTAGGAAATTGACCTCATCAACGGTATTAAAACAAAAAAACAATGAATACCAGAGAGAGAGAAAGAGAGAGGTCAGAGAATGAACTGAAAATGTTCATAAATTATTCAATGAAATAACAACAACAGCAGAATTGATGGTAAAGCACAAGCAATAATCGGACATTATAAACTGTCGACTGAAAAATTACGAAATTTTTTTAATTGTGGCTTCCACTCGACCGACATCAAATTTCTCATATTCTTTCTTCTCATGTATAAAATTTCAGTTGAATAAATATCTACATTGTTTTTACTGATTTCATTGTAAAATAGGAAACAAAAAAGTATCGTATGAGTAAAATTATTAATGGAATGAAAATAATTAAAAAACTTTAATTATATTTTATTTTTCATGATACGGAAATATTCTTAAAAATTTAACAATGAAATAAATTAAATTTTTATTGCATTCGCAGATATCATAATGGACCAAAAAAACTTTCCGACGCAATGCGTGATTCTATGGCTTCAGATCCAATCGCGCCTCTCTTATGGGAACCTCATCTTGAAGCACTTGATCGACGAGTGGTGATTATCCTTCAAGGCATTCGTGACTGTCTAAAGAAAGTTGATATGGAAACACGCCAAAATACTGCAGCAGAATATGATCTTCCACAAAACGATGCTGAAAATCATGCTTAATAGTTATTTTTGTTATTCTTTTGTAAATATATTATTAAATAGAAAAAACATTATTAGATTCAGTAGAAAAAAACTAAAAAAGTAAAAGAAAAAGAAAATCGAAATATTTTCATTTTTATCTAAAATGCATTTCCAAAATCGTAAAACGAATAATACAATAAATTATTAAGTCTTACCCTTAGCGATTTTCAATAATACTTATATATAATGGAAAGAAATGAGAATATTGCGAGACGATGAATGAATAAAAACCTCTTACGATAATTGAAAATGAGGCAACAACTTTCGAATTTCAACACTAAGAGAAACTGACAAAGATTATGTAAGTGATTTATATTTTGATAGTATTTAAAATGGACGAAATTTTTCTAATTATCAACTACATATATTTTTGATAATTCATTTTACAATAACTCTTTAAGAAGCGAAAAAAAATTTATTTAAAAAAAAAATGAGAGACATGTTGCATATTTTAAAGGGCCTTAAATTTCGTTAAGTTGATATTGACAATATGAGAAAGCAAGAATGTTAGATAACCAAAGAATTTGATAAAGATGGTTGGAAATAGCCTTTTAATTGATTGTTTATATAACTTTTATTAAAAGAAAATAAAGACATTTTCTATGTAAATCATAATGAAAAAATTTAAAATTTTTATACTGAGCAAAAATATGCTTTTAAAGCAAACTATGCCCTAAAAAAATTTTCTAATCAGCAGTCTGTTAATTTTGTTACCAAAAAAAATTTACTAATTTTACTTAAAAATTTTTTGATTCTTAACTTCATATTTAGATAGATAAAATTTGATAAAATTAGATAAAATTTAAAGTTAATAGGTTTTTGTGTTTAAAAATAAAATATTCATGAATCTCCCTATTAACATGTACAATAATGTTTTATTTGTCAAGATATAAGATGTCTTTCTTAATATTATTAACATTTTTAACAACAATTTCATAATAATAATCACAGTTATAAAATATTTTATTATTCTATTTTAAAGCTGTAAATCACTATAATGTACTGTATCCCTCTTGAAATTCTCATAATTTTATGCACGAATCATATTAAAATAAAAGAAAATGATTACCTAATTAACCTAATAACTAAGAGGCTGTTGTATTATTTTTTTGAATAAAAAATTTGTTATTGTTTTGAAATAAAAAAAATTTATTCTAACAAAAATGCTAAAATGCAAAAGAAATCTCTAAAATGTACTTTGGAAATAAATAGAGAAAGTTAAAAATGCAATTGAATATATTAAACACCTATAAACACACAATACATTAAAAGAAACTATTAAAATCAAATAATTTTTACTAGAGATTTAAAGAAATATGGAAAAGAATTTAAAATTATTATGTTCAATCATCAAATTAACGTTATATTTTTCAAAAACTTTGCAAAAGTGATTAACAAACATTTGGTTTTCAAAAAAATAATATTGTTAAAATTCCAAAAAAAGTTGTTGATGATAAAGATTAAAAAATAAATGAAGAAAGAGAGAGAGAGAAGATTTTATAAAAATAAAATACTTCATAATAAAAAAACTAAAAATTTTGTTTTTACTCTTTTTCAGTACAATTATAATTAACATCAACGAAAAATTAATAATAATAATTGTCAATGACGAGCAAATCTGTGTTAAAAATAAAATCTTGAATAACTATATTTTTTCATTTCAAACTGGTTTCAATTGAAAAACTCTTTTTAAAGAAAACTGCTGTTTAAATTTGATGACGGTAAATTTGAAAATCTCTTACAATTTATTTTTCAAAGATAAAAATAAATAAAATTGCTGCAATTCAACGCAGCGTAGAATTTCCACCATTCGAGGACTTGTGTATACAGTCATACAACAAAAAAGTTAAGTAAAAAATAAAGCTTGTGCATAATAATGACGATGAAAAAATCTCACGTTTCGCAATATCTTTCTTATGTATGTACATGCAATGAGGATAATAATAATAATAACAATGATAATAATATAAGAAATACGAAAAAGAAGCTACATAGCGGCAGCCAAAGAAGAGAAAGAAAAATGACTTCAGGATAAGAAAAAAAAATCTCAAATTTATCAAATAATTGGATCAACTCAAATCATTATTATTTCAGTCATTAAACTGATGGAAATTTTCTTATCTTTTTGTTTAAGATAAAACAATTTAGAAAACGACATTTAATAAGTGCACGCATAGAATTATTAATTGAAATCAAATTTTCCTTAAATTATAAAATGTTTGTAGTCTATGTTTTTCACTTGCATCGTTTGATCTATTAAATAAATTATTATTAAAATTTAACGAGTTATTTTTTTAAATAAAATCATCTCAACTGAAAAGTTTCGATGTTTGTCATTATTATCATCATTCCTTATAAAAATTATGTAAAAGAAAAAACGACATGAAAAAATTAAATTAAACGACTTAATCTCTCTCAACAATTTCACTTAATGATGATAAATTAAATGAGATTTTTGTTTCAAAACAAAAAAGAATAATAAGGAAGAAAAATGAAGAAAGTTAAGGACTGAAAGAATTTCAATTAAGAAGAATGCAGAGAAAGGTCAAAGTTTTCTTTTATTTTTGTAAAATTCATGTTTTGTAAAAGTTTTAAAATTCAAGATTTTTTCAGTTCTTTTTAATGTATTGAAATATTTTGTTTCCCACAAAATAAAATATTTCAACGACTGAAATAACTGAAGCACCTATGAAAAAAGCAAAAATCCCTCCATATTTTGATAACTTCAAAACTGTTTCCTCAAGTTCATTATTATTTGCTGTAGTGTGAATATAGTAATCATTTTTGAAATAAATTCTTAAACGACTCATTAAAATGTCTTCAAATTCATCATTTCGTGATTGCTTGAAAGCATTGAATACATTCTCAAATTCATATTCTGCATCACTTAATTCAATGTGATATTTCAAATCAACACATGATGGCTTGCAATCACATTGATAATTTTCCTTCAATCTATTAATAGTGAAAAATATATCAGTTGTTTTTGAAACACACTCTGTGTCATGCTGCGTACAAATTTTAGTTGAATTATCACGCACCATTGATATTTTTACACAATTACATAGCTTTTGTGTAAATATTGATAAGCATTCTGTTAAACAATTACGTTGTGAATAATTTTGAAAAAATTTTAATGATTTTGATTTCGACGTGTGACAGTTTTGCTCATTTTCTGTGACCTCTAAATTGAGACCAACATTTAAATCTTTTTTTAGAGGTACACTTAGAAAACCATTTCTCATATTTGGAAACGTGTCTGGAGCGTGCAGCTGAACTTTAAATCCACTAACTGGTCCCTTACAAACGTAATCAATGTCTGATTCTTTCAGAGCAAGAACAATATTTAGGCCATAGTTGCTATTGGCTAATGCACGATAAGGATAATCATTTATATTCGCCTCTACATTATATCCAGCTACTCGTGTCCATTGTGAAGAAACATTTAAATTTTCTTCATAACGATATTCGACTTGCTTAAACAATTCTTCATTTGGCAATATGTTAAACGAATGGCAAATGCCATCATCCGTTAATGTTTCTTTGAATAATTTACCACATTTTACAATTTGATTGCGAAACTGACAAAATAACAACATATTTGATTGTGGTACTGAAATCTTCTTCAAATTTGTTAATATTTCATCACCTGAAGATGGTTCAGTTTTAATATTTCTATGCAAAAACAAATGGTTATCACACACTTGAGTTAAAGCTTCGACATATGAAAGTCTACAATAAACATTAAAATGTTATATAAAATCTTTCAACTCTATTTAAAATAAAACTTACTTTTCGTCATCATAATCATTATTCGTTGAATTTATGTTCAAATCATGATATGCATTTTCAAAATTGATTATAGATTTTTGTGCTTTTGTCATCGGACAAATTGTCACAGCCGGAAAAGTTTGAAAATAAATTGGAATGTTTTTACTACCAACAATTTTACTTGGAATTTTAAGCATTGAGAAAATTATGGAAAAAAACGCAAATAAGATAACTGAAATCCAAAAAATTCTGTAATAATACAAAATATACATAAAAATATATGTAAAGCGTATGAATATTATGTGTATTACCTTTGAAATTTAGTAGATTGTGTTACATGCTTCAAAATTTGCAAACTTTGAAAATGAAATGAATTTTTGGAATTAATTTTTGTTTCCTTCATGACGACGCTATTTGATGATCTAAATAAAGTAAATGTTTTTAACTTGATTTTTAATATGAAAACATATTCACCTTCTTTTTAGTAAACCCATAGAAAGAAATTTCAAAATAAAAACCGCTCGTAGAATTCAATTCTTCTCAATAATTGGCTGAAAAATGATTGAAGTGTTATAGTAAAATTGAAAATTACAATATTTTCAGACAACGCTACAAAAACAAAAATTTAAATTAATGACTGTCATATATTTATAAAAATGATAAACTAATGGAAAAGTACTCGTGTTGCAAATCGGCGTCACAGATTAACTAATGAATGTTGATAACACATCTCGTTTATATAAATAAATTCTTAATTTAAAACGAAATTATCAGAGCAAGTTTATAGCCCAGCTGAATTTGAAGTGAAAAAAATCGAAACAAAAGAATTTTTTGGGCCACCAAAAAATCTTAGTCCATTTCACAAGTTTAGAAATAAGTAACAGCTTTTTAACTAAACAATAAGTCAGTAACTCGGCAACACAAAAAACCGCTATTTTAGTTTTCGAGACCTTATACCTTACATAAACAGCCAAAGTGAATGTATAAGCTGCACTATTATATCCAAAAATGTGCTAAAAAGTATTTTTAAATTATTTATATGACAATATCAGAGTTAGAAAATTGCCAAGTGACTGCATGCAACTATAAGATGTGACAGCCAAATAAAATTATGATTGCATGCGTTTTCAAGTTCAAATTAAGTTTTCAACATTAATATTTTATTTGTTATTAATTGATTCCTAGAGTATCTTAAAAAAAATAGATAAAAAGAAGCAAAAAAAATTCAGCCGTAAAACTTACCAACTCTGATCTATATAGCTGTCATTGCTTTTTTACTTAATAATTTGGGTTATTATTGTATAAAATGTTTTTGTCTATTTACGAAAAAATCACAAATTTATTTTTAAATAAAAAGTTGTTGACGTCAATGATGTACTAAAGTTACTTGAAAACACATTTCTAAAAAACATTAATCGAAAGAGACTCTTAAAATTGAAGCTAACATTAATGATCAGAATTGTGATGATATAGGTATTGAGATAAAAAAAGAAAGCTATCTGAATTGCACTCAAGTTGAAGAGGAAAACTTGATAAAATACAGAGCAAAAGATTCTCTTTCTTGTCTACCATATGTATGTATCTACTTGATGGTCAAAGAAGAATAGAAACGAAAATAAAATGTTTGGCTTTGACTTAAATGACCCATACTTGATAGCGGAAATTTCATATCAACTATAAAAAGAGAAAAAAAATAGAGTAGAATGAGACTGCAAATCGAAATAAATTGAAAAGAAATTGGATATTAATTCAATCGGAAAAAAGACAGGAAAATTGATATAGAATTTTATTTTATCTTTTTACTCTTGAAATGAGATGAATATAAAAAATATGAAAAGAATAAGAAATTAAATGAATTTCGAATCTCATTTGACTTGAGGATTTGAAATTGAATATATAAAATATGCCACATTAAAATTTTGTATCGATATCGACCTCTCAAGAGATGAAAAAAGAAAAGAAAAATATCAATTTAGGAAAATAAAAATCTTTCTCGTTATTACTTGCTGACTCAAAAGGACAGAATATAAATATATTAAAAAGATATGTCTTTGACAATTAAACTCTCAAATTGATATGAAAACTTTAGAAGTATTTATATACAAAGAATCTTGTAATAGTCACTGCTATTAGTATGTTCGTTTTGATTTCTTTTTATCATTTTTATAATAGTATAAATAAGGCATTACAAATGAAATTTATTGTCATATAAATCATTTACAGATTTTCCATGATTTCTTTTGCTTTGTCTTACTACAAAAGCCATTCCCTTTGGAATTTTCGAAACACGCGGTTGCAAAAATTTTCTTTCGTGAAATAAAAATTTTATTTGAATTAATCTTATGCTGACATGTTGTTAGAAAAATCTCTTTAATGAGATTTTACGCAATTTTTTTCTAAAAAGCTATAGAATAATTTTCTATAACTAGTCGAGTTGTTCAGTCAGCTAGCTATCAATCGTGAATCTATTAATATTTTTCTAAAAACTACTTTGTTTTTCTAATTTGTGACATCCATCTATGTAAACGGACATAAAAGCTTTTTGCAGTGCTTAGTAACAATTATACATCGTCACATATTAATTAAAATATTCAAAAATGTGAGTCACGATTGTGATAATTATTAATATCACAAGATTAAAAAATAATCGTGTTCATATGAACATTTTCGCACTCTCAATTTTCTCGCTTCATATGTCATGTCAGAATCATAAACATGTGATGTCGCATTAATAATCATGATTATGTTGATAAAATAATTTTTGCACGACATAAATACAGAAAAAAAAGAATAAAATAAAATTATTCATCAAGTAGTTTGAATTTATCACTTTACACTCGCATATACGAAACATGTAGAGACTATCATTAATCTTCTATATAAACATAAACCATAACTACAATAAGTAACTTTTTGACGATAAAAGGTGAATTGAGTAAAAAGAAGGCAGCACAAAAATATCTAACAGCAGGATCAACAGCAGCTTGAAAAAGAAGACTTCAACATTATCATAAATTTTCTTTTAAATTATGCTCTCTTCAGGGCAATAACATGAAAGTATCTAATGGCTCTTGTAATAATAATACTTATGATGCATACATAAGAATAAAGAGGAGCAAGCGTTTAAATAATGGATAAAATGACATGAAATGTATGAGCGAACAAACAGTCGAGCCGCTGTACACTCTCACTAAACGTGAAGATGAAAAAATAATTTATATTTCATTCATTTTACAAGCCAGCCATCCAGCCAACTGAAGCACACGATGTGCAATTTTTTTCACGAAAAATTATTATCTTCAACACATTTGTCTTTTTCCATGTGCACAAAATGCGCTCTAAAAGTCTTTTTTAATAATAGCCACTCGTTTTTTTCTAAACATAAAAAAATCTCTGTTTTGTATCATTGTATGGTATTTTCATTTCCCTCTTTTTCTTTTCAAGATGATTGTGCGTGTGTATGTTTGTATGTACTCATTGTTAGAGGCAATCCGTAAGGACGATAAAAAGCATTTACTAAATTAGATGAAAGTGAACGCAAAAGCGTGGAGTGAGCGATAAAGCCAAGGAGGAATAAAAATGAATTAAGGTGATTTTAATCACATATATTACTTATCCACATTATAATTTAACCATCATGAAAAGAATTTCAGCTGCTCTTAATTGCCAAGTGCTTTGTTTAGTAAATGAGTTTTATTAATTTAAGCCTGTTAACTATCTGAACCTTCTTTTATTCCTAATTCAATTATCGTTTATCTTCGCATTTTCACATGTGGTTTGAATGTGCCTACTTATTTTATTAAGATTAAACAAACCTACACTCAAAGATCATAAAGGAAAAAAGAACTTCAATTCACCACTTAATATTTGTTTCACGTCAATAACATATACAATACTATCTTGAATTCAATAGAGATATTATCTCAAGAATGCTTCTCGGCAAAGAAGCGCTCTTGGATAAAATAACAATTATAAGGTGAACGAAAGAAGATTAAACGAAAAAATAAAAAGTTTTTGACAAAGTAAAAAGAAATATAACAAAACTATCGTGTTCGGATAGCTTTATAAGCTTTTATTGTTGAAACATTTATAAATCTCACATACTAATTATTGAGCATTGAAACAATCAAACACTAATGCTCAGCACTCAAACACTGAAACACTAATGCTGAGCATTAAACACTTAAACACTAAAAAAATTAGTGCTCAGCACTAAAACACAAACATTTAGTGCTGAGTATTTAAACAATCAAACGCAGTTTGAGTATCAAAACTGGAAGTAACTAAAATCTTTAAATATCAGTCAGCTATATATAATGATTATTATTTATTTACTATCTGCATATTTTCAAACACTATTTCTTACTATTGTCTGCTATTTACTGGTTTATCTGTTTCTCTGATTAGTAGTTATAGAAATGGTTTTAAGCTAAACTTTAACATTAATTTTTTGCGAAAAGTTTATCTCGTTCTTGAGTGAAAACAATTTTCTAAATTTAAATTAATTAATATAAAAATTTTGTTCGCAACATTTTATATTATGATAATATGTATGTTTTAGAAAGTTAGCATTTCCTTTTTCTATCATGATAGACAATTTATATATCTATGATAAGAAAAAATGTTTATCATATATGATCAGAATGCAGAGAAATTTCTTTTCAACTAACACTATAACATGTATCGAGAAAACGTTAATAATTTATATTGTATCACACTTGATACATTTTCTTACACTTTGCTCTATTCTATTTCCACACTGAGAGAAAAAAACTGTTGAAAGAAAAAGTGCATGGAGAACGAGAGAGAATCAACTTTCCACTCTCAATTCCAATGAGTAGTAAAAGTCTCTCTCGATTCTACATAACTCAATGAGTATACACAATTTTCATCAGTTTTCCTTAAACATTTACGCAAGAAGGTTGTTTTGATGAGAATAATAAAAGCATTTTTGGAAATCATTACGAGAAAAATCACGGTCAAAATAAACTTGGAAGAATTATTATTAGTGGATAAAGTTATTTGTGATTACGTGCAAGAACAATTCAATTCGTGACTTTTACACACTTGACTATTAATACACTTTCTTTCCTATATTGTGTTATGTTCAAAGAAATGTAATTGAAGATAATATTTTTTAATCTGTCATGAGATAGCAGAATAAAATTATTTTTTATCATTCATTCACTTTTGAGCAAATATTTGAAACTTTTCATCGTATTTTATATTCTCGTGCCAATGTTAAAATGTCATGTTCTAGAAAAGCAAAAAATTTAAATGTGTCAAATTGAGTGATGAAAATAAAATTAAATAACAGTTGAGCAACAGCTACAGTCGTCATAAACGCAAGACGATGTCAATTTTTCTATGAGAAGCTAAATTTCACGAATTATTTACACATCAAACTTCCCTTATTTAGCTGCTCATCTTTGGATAAAATTTTAAGATTTTTTAAGTCGTCTTAAGTATAATAATAAAAAAAACTATTTTTAAAAAATGTTGTTAAGATGAAAAGCGAATAAAATCTATTAAACAATGGTGTAAAAAATAAAAAATAATGTGCAAAATAAGCCAGTTGAGCATAAAAACAAATATAAATAATTTTTGGTCAGCTATAAATAAAATGAAAGCATTTTTATTTTTCCTTTGCTAAGTGACTAAAAAGTGAATTTTATTTACCTAAAATATTATTTAGCATAATCAATGAGAGTAACATTCAATGAAATTTTTACAAAATGTTAAAACTTCTCAAACAAGTTCATGTTTATTTAGTGCCAGGAAAAAAGAAAGAGAGAAAACTATTTACTATTAGCCCAAGAATATCTGAGCAGTGATCTTGTGTAAACATTTGCCCTTTTTACTGTTGTGGCATTTTCTTAAAAGTATCTATCTCTAAACTAAAAAAATCTTCTAGTTTTTTCATTTTACAAATGAACTTGACCATAATTTTATTAATATCAATTTTTATTGATTCAATTTTTATGCTCATTTGAACACAAGTAAAAAAGAGAATCTCTCATTTTGTCAAATTTTCTTAGTCAACAGATCAGAATTGATTCAAATATAAAATTTTACACATATCTGTGTGTAAGAAAGAGAGCAAGAAAAAGGTTAATATTTCAATTTTCAATTTGACTCGAATGTCAATGCTTATGTTTAGAATATTACACATGGAAAAAGGTTTATTCTCCACGCTTCTCTTCCTTACCTACACACACTCTCTTCTTCAACATATTTTTTTCATTTTTTCATGCCAGTTTAATAGCAACAATGATTTGACATTGAAACGGAAGATTTTTTTATTCTATTTCTACATATATTGTAAAATTAGGGATTTTCAAAAACAGTGGTTTTCAAAAAACAGCTGTTACTGTTTTTAAATTTGAAAAAAAACAGCTGATAACAGCTGTTTTTACTGTTTTTTCAAAATTTTCACTAATTTTCTGAAAAACTGAAACTGAATTTTTTGGCTAAATTTGTATTTTCAAACCATTTTTGTTCTGGTTATTTGCTCTAAGTTCGAGTTGAGTAGGGTAATAGTAGATTTAAAAATTTTTTTGAGATTTTCAAGATGGCGCTTCAATCGAAATTTAAATCTCAAATGACCGTTAAATTTATAGCTTTATTCGCTATGCATCAAAATGTATATAAGCACCAAAAATTTGATATATTTACGATATTACAAATATAAAAATTTTAAAACAAGACTTTTTTGAAAAATTTTTGAAAATTTTTAATAATTTTTGCTTGAAAAAATCCGTTAAAAACAGTAAAAACAGCTCCGTAAAAAACAG
>JACWBX010003863.1:2701-14619 GCA_014622435.1 Polypedilum pembai
TATATTCTTCTACGTTTTGAAAAATTTTCAAACATATGTTTTACATTTTTATTTGAAGAATTTTCCAAAGTTCAAGCTCTAGTGCCTGGAGTCCATGGATTATGACATTTGCGAAGTTTTTGATCAACATCATGCAGGACCACCATTGACCGGCATGCACTGGCCCATGTTCGACATTATCCCAAAAAATGTTAATGCCACCGTAATCTACGCGTCAAGACCTTTCCAACGAGGTGCTATACTCCTATGTTATGAAAAATTTCCACAGATCATGCTCTAGTGCCTGAAGTCCATGCACCATGGTTTCATGTCAAAAAAATCACTTCCGACATGTTTTCTATCCATTTCATGACATTTGGGAAGTTTTTGATCAACATCATGCCGGACCACTATTGACCGGCATGCACTGGCCCATGATCGACATTATTCCTAAAAATGTTAAGGCCCTTGTAGTCTACTTATCAAGAACCTTCCAACTGTATGCAACATTCTTATATTATGAAAATTTCCACAGATCATGTTCTAGTGCCTGAAGTCCATGCACCATGGTTTCATGTCAAAAAAATCACTTCCGACATCTTTTCTATGCATTTCACGACATTTGGGAAGTTTTTGATCAACAACATGCCGGACCACCATGCACTGCCATTCATCGGCTTGCACTGGCCTTGGGTCGATGTTATCTCAAAATTTTTTTCAATCTACGCGTCGAGACCTTTCCAACGAGGTGCTATACCCCTATGTTGTGAAAAAGTCAATTTTTTACATGCCCTAGTGCCTGAAGCCCATGGTGCACCATGCACTTCACTTGCACCAATCTTCACCAAAAGTTGATACGACCTTAATTTTGGGTCGCTGATTACGAATCTGTAAAAGTTTTGGTGAAAAAATGTAATCTGCGACCTGTAGAGAACATACAGACGCACGAACGGACACCCACTGAGGTTTTTGGGCCATAACTCGGGCTAGGAATGACCAATTGACAAACGGTTTTTGTTTTAGATCGGTAATTTCAACGGCCAACTTTCTTCAAAAGACACCATAAGTCAATTATGCTTTGATTTCGAAAAAAATCGAAAAAACCGATTTTCAGAAAATACAAAAACAATACTTCGTTCGCTTATAGCGCCGAAGTAAAAAACGTTTTTATGAAAAATTTCTTAAAATAACGATTTTTTGAAATTTATATTTTCTTGTTTATGTTTAGAAAAAAAGTTTAAAATTTCACAAAATTTTCATTTTAAAGAATAAATAAGCAGGATATGACATAAGAGGCGAGTTAACTCGTCCTAAATTTCAAAATAAAATTTAAGTCATATCACATTAAAAGCAATTCAAATTTTCCATAAAAGTAAACTAAATTAACATTCAGTTCATCGCACTTAATGTTGAACTACATTTGAAATCTAAATACTTGAGATAATTCTCACATCATCGTTTTCTTTCTTTACTCATTCAATTATTGTATTTAATAACGATGCTTCGTAGTTTAGTTGAAGATCTGATTTCTTGCCGTGTAGTTAATTTTAAGAAAAAGTTCTATAATGAACTTGTTTAAAACTTTATCAACACTTTTAATCATTTTAAAGTATATTAATGCAACAAAAGAATTTAATAACAGCAATAATAACACTAGTATCAATGTCATGAATAATAATGATAATCAAAAACAAATTTTATCACGCAAAAAACGCTATTTGATTTTCCCAACTGGTTCGAGTTTTTCAGTCGCAACTTGCATGACAATAGGTATTTATGGAAACCCACAATTTTCAATTTTCAGGTAAATTATTGTCACTTGTGTAATAAAAATTGTGAGTGATTTTTCTTGTTTTCTCTTATCATTTAGTTGGGGTCTCAATTGGGGATTTGCTTATGAATTACCGACAAATAGTTCAACATATAAAGGAGTTTCATTAGATAGAATTATGAGATCAACTGATGTCATTGAAACAACTCCAATGATTAAAAGAAGTCATAGAAGAAATTTATACAATAAAATGGAAACAATTATGGACAAGTAAGTTAAAAATCTTCCAAATTGATTTTAATTTAAAACTTTTTAAATTTTAGTATGGGCTACAATGGTCGTGACTGTATTCTTCGAGCACTTTGTGAATCATCACAAATTTTCGGCAATAAAGGATCAAATTTAATTGCTGAATTGATCAGGACAATTTTTAGCTTTCCAAAGTCAAAAACTCTTCCATTTGAGCATTTTGAAATAAAAGCTTATGATGCAGCTCATCGTTTAGGCAAAATGAAAAGAAATACAAAGAGTTGTAGTGAAATTTACCCAAATTGTGGATTTTCATTAATTAAACTTGCATTAGGACATTATGCGAAGCCATTACAAAATTATATGTAAATAAATTGAGTCTGAAAAATCAAAAAAGAAAAAAATCGATTTTTTTTGTTAAATTGTTAATAACGCATAATAACATTTATTCATAATATGTTTATATTAATAATTTTCTTTTCATTTTATACAATATCAAGTTATTCATTCGTCACATTCACTCTGTAGTGTTTTTAAACTTTTAAGAAATTCTCAGAGCATGCTGAACATAAGTGTGTGAGTGTGAATGTATTTTATGTGTCATCATTTCCCATAATCAATTTCCTTTAATTTTTACTTCATTATTAATTTCATTTTTCTTGAGTGTGTTTATGCGCGTGAATATGTGTTGTGTATATAAATTCTTAAATATTAAATGTTTTTCGTTCTCTTTGCTTTGTTTTTTTTTCATGTTCTTGCTATCAATATAAGTGCAGTGCTCCATTTTTTCTTCACTTTTTTTAATTTATATTATAATTTATTATTTATTTTTATATGGTGTTATTCCAGTGATTTTCATTTTCTTATTTATTTATAAATGTTTTCTTTTTTTGTATAGAAAAAAAATCATCATTTCTAGACTTATTCGATTTTTCCTTCTTTTTTTATTGAATAAATTTAATTGCTTTATCTAACAACATAGTTACAAAAACTCAATAATTGATTTATATTATTTTACATCGCAAATTGAAAAATACTCTCCAAAAATTACTTTTCTTTTTTTTACCTTTTCAATTAATTATTATTGAATTCAAAAGTTTAGAAATTAAAATTAGGAATTGAATATTTTGAAAATTTTACAATTTGTTAATTATTTGAGTAACCAAATTTACATTATGATTTATTTTTCATATAAACAAAAAGTCATAACATATTTTTGATTATTTAACATATACTTGTAGAATTTTCTACTGACTTCACAAAATATTTTGTAGAATTGTAGAATTTTGAATAAATTTACAAAATAATTTTTGAAGATTTTACAAGTCTACAAAATATTTGTAGAAATTTCTACAAACTCTTTGAAAAATTTTCAAAATTTTTACATTTCCATTTTAAATTTCAAGCTCTGATTAAATTTGAAAACTATGAACAAAACCTGATGATTTTTTATAAATTAGTTGTCCAGTATGATTTTACTTTTATATATGGCAGTTGAATAGGTAGATGAAACAATAAAGTTATTAACTATTAAAATCATCACCATTTTGACAAGAATTTAAATGAAAATTATTAACTATGAGTTTAAAAAACTTTTATCATTTATTTTGGTATTACACACTAAATAAATAGTTTCAAAATTCTTTTTTGTCAATTTTGTCGTTTTGTTTTATTTATTAAAAAATTAAATTAAATGTTAGTTTAAAAATACAAAAAGATCCTTAACTACTTCTTCCATCATTCGCCTACTGCGTTTAATGATGCAAAAAGATTTTATTAATTTTTTGATTTTCCATTTTCGTATTTACATCATTTTACTTCACAAATAAGAACATACACTTTTTATACAAATATGTATCGTCATCATGTGCTTACAAACTACTGTTTTTATAGAATTCATGCTTCACATTTTTTGTTTATGTTATTTTCCACTTTTCCACTATTATTATTACTTCGTGTTTATCTAGTTTATGATTATAGTATAAATAGTATCTTAACCTTCCTTTTATGCTTTTCTCTGCGAGTTTGTTGTTAATTTTAGCTTGAAAGTGCTTAGAAACAGTCAGCATTGACAACAGCTCAAGAGATTTTTAAAATAAATTAAGTCAATTATTTTTTATATAATAAGAAAAATGTATTTTTATATGCAAACAAGTTCTGTTTAAAAGTTCTAAAAAAAGAAATTTGTTTTTGAATTTTTTATTATTTGGTTGCTTTTGGATAAATTTTCTTTCTTAAATATTGATGAATTTAGAAAAAGTACAAAAAAGTTTGAAATTTTAAATAATAATCTTAACTTGAGTTAAAAATTTAATTTCAGTTAAAAATCAAATTCAAAAAATTAAGGAAGTCATCTTTTCTCTTATTTAGTTGTTTATCTTGTGAACAGGATATTGAAAGAAAATTTTTACTTTACCAAAGGGAAATAAGTTATGGTATTTTACTTTTTTGCATTAATATGCATTATTTTGCTTCATAAATTTCTATTTTGCATCATTTGACATAAAGTTTATTCTCTTGACTTTATTTATTTTTCATATAAATCTTATATGAAAAAAATACACGCTTTTAAACATTGTAAAGGAATTAAGATGAATTTTTATTTTATCATTGAAGTTCAAAAATGATAAATTTAAAATTGTATCAAAGAATTCAAATCTCATCATTTCTATGTAAAGCTTTTGATAAAAGCAAAAATTTCTCTAGATCAATTGATAAAAATTTCCATTTTGATGCAAATAAATTTCAATTTCAAATTCCAAGAAACTTCTTTTAGACTCATTGATTCCCATTCAAGTGTAAAAAGAAACAATTTATGTTGCCAACTGTCAATCTCTTTCATGCTATAATATATTGAGCATACAACAAAGTATCACGCATAAGAGCAAACGTTCTTATTTTCCGATAAAAGGTTTTTATTTTTATTTAATAAATAACGCACTTTACTCTTCTCATAGAGCTTTTTGGCTTGATTTTTTTTTATTCCTTACATGTCTCAAACAAAGTAAAAATACATCAGTCGAGACATCAAAGTGTTAAATGTTTTTATCTCGAAAAATGAAATCGAAAAAAGTTATAGCGATTGTCTATTATATGTCGATAGAAAACTGTTTTATCTCGCGAATTTAATTAATTTCATATCATTGTGAGTGAAGAGAAGTGTTGGGAAATTTTCTTAGGTTCGTGTGTGAGTGTGGAGAATGAGAGTGAAGACTGTCGCTCGTTGAATTTCGATTACGACACATAAATATGTATTTGGTATTCTTCCCTGATCTCTGCAAAATTTGAGAAAATAATTTTTCACATGAAAATTGCATCAAAGTTAAATGAAATTGTTTTAGAAAAGATAAATACGCACATTTTGGCACAGTGAAGGGAAAAGAAAAGCAATTTGCTTTCATTGTGTTTTAAAACATTCAAGAAATGTTTGAGAAATTGAATTAAATTTTTAATGTGCTGAAATTTTACTTTCCTTGTTTTTATTTGATTAGAAAGAAAAACAATAAGAAAAATGTGTGCATTTTTTCAGTAATACTACTTTTTTGATTTTATTTTTGAGAGATCATATAGAAAAAACACGACCAGGTAATGGAAGACTCACGATTAATGAAATCAGGGTCAAGCCATAATATTCAAAATTTTACATTTTTTTGTGTTTTTTTTCTTTTTTTTTTAGTTATTAAGCAAAATTTTCTTTCTTATATCGCTAACGGAACTTTCCTCTTTTTCGTTGTTTGTAAAAAACTTTACCTAAAGACAAGTTAGTTATATTTACAAAATTCTTATTAAAAACGTTTTCAATGTGAATGTTTTGTGACTGTGTTTTTTTGTGTGTTAAGAAGGAAATTAATTTTTATTGGTTATTGTATAATTAAATTTTCTTCACGTTTTTTTTTCTTCTTTCGTTCTTTATCTCTCTGGACGAATTGAATTGACTTTCTTGAAAAGTTATTCATTAACTGTTATGATTATTACTTTTTGAAGCTGACAGAACTTAACGAAAAGGAAAAATATTTGAAATTTCTGCCTTTGCTTACTTTTTTAATGTTTGTGTTTTTCAAATGCTTATTAATAAAAGCTAATTTGATTTTTGTCTCATTTTTTTTAAATTTATTTTTATTCATATAAAAAATCAATTCATTCGTCGTAAACAAGAATTTATTTATTTATGATTCTTTTTTTGTTTGTTAACTTTGAGCTCGTTTTTATATATTTAAGTTATTTTACTCTTTTTTCTATAACGAAAATACCAAATTCAAGTTCTTTATGTTACACATTTAAAATAGGATTTTTTTACACACAGTAATACACATTCATTATTTTTTCATATGATTTTACTTCAATTTTTTGAATTTTGGAAAATAAAATAAATTTTTAATCGCTGAAAAACTGATTTAATTAGAAATTTTTTAATTTAACGGTTCTGCAAAATTCTAATTTTGAACTTGATTATGAAATTTCAAATTGAACTTTTACCAAATTGATGAAAAATACGTTAAAAAACATAAAAAAAAAGCTTTATGATGTGTGTATTCAAGTAATTTCCGTTCTCTAGAATGTGTTAAACATTATTTCGTTTTAAAATACTTTTGTTAAATCTATGTGACACCCGTTTAAGTTTATTTTTCAAAAATCTTTATTTTATCCACTCACCATCGTTAGTTAAAGCAAATATTTTTGAATTTATTCCACATTACGGACTATTATTACCAGTTCTTTTTTTGTTAATTGTTATTTATTATGTTTATTAAGAAAAAACTATTTTCACTTTTTACAGACCTTAACCTAGAATTTTTTTCTTCAATTCTATACAGGAAATTTAAATTTAGAAATAAAGTGATAAAAGGGAAATTTACTTCGTTAACGTTTTTTGTAATTCAAAAACTTTATCTTGATCTTAAGTCAATTTTTTTTCCTTCTTTCACTTCAAATTTCTAAAAGAAATTTATTTTAAAATGCAAAATCAACTTTTCTTTCAATTAACGATAATGAACAGCTTCAGCGATGATCAACAAAATATTTTTACATTCTTAATTAATTTTTTATTTCATTTTGCATTCTTTTCTCGTCAACACTTCAACTTGCCAAATACTTATAGTTTATCTTGCATTTATGATAAGATTGTAAATAAAATATTTCAAAAATTTGTGACATCAGAATAGCAAGCTAATGCAGCGGATGAAAATTAAATTACACACAGGAATTTTCTATTTTCTCTTCAATTTCCTTCTTGAACTTGTCATTATATACTTATAGAAAAAATTCCTCCATTATTTCGTGGATTAAAATGTTTTAAATTTTTTTTCTTTTCCTGTAGTTAAGACACTTGAATTTTTTATAATTCTTATTTTGCTGTTTATTTTTTCATTCTCATGAATAGGAAATGACTTTTTGTGTTGTTTGTTTGGGAATGAATATTGCTGTGGATTTTATATCCTCCCAGCGAGACTTGTTTTGTTGTTGTTGTTTGTAGAAAGTAATTATTATGATAAGAAAGGATTTTTCTTGTAATGGTTAAAAATAATTTCTCTTCTAATTTTCTGTTTTTGAGTGCATGACGATCATGAATGTGTTATTGTTGGTTACTTCTCTCACTAATTTGATTAATATCACTTGAATTTTATTATTTTTCTCAACGATTACTCTTAAAATTTCTTTCTTCTTTCATGTTTTGTTATTTTCGTATTAAAAAGTTTATTATTATTATTTCAATACTTTTGTATGAATTTTATTTATTAATTATTAACACTTACATCGAAAAACAACACTGTAGTGTCTTTATTTTTTTTTTTATTATGATAATTTTTATTATTTTGAGTAAAAGTCAACATTTCTGTCCATTTAATTTCATCGTTAATAGAAAATATTACTAAACTACACTTTTTACTTTCATCTTCTTGTTATCTTGACTGTTTGTGAGTGTGAGAGAGAACTTATAATTGATTCTATTCAGTTTATAATTGCAATCATAATTGTTCAACATCATCTTATTGTAGAAGAACTGAAAGTCATGCAATTATTAATTATTTTTAGCTCTCTCTCTATCTCTATTCTGATCTGCACTGCTTGTTTGTTTCACAACACAAAACAATCAATTTTTTAAAAGATTAGTGTTAGTTTTATTAGGAATAGTTTGTGTGTGTGTGAGTGTGTGTTTTTGTGTGTATATGTGTTAATATTAACTAGATAACAGCTAACTAAATCATCATCAATGTCATCGTTATTAGAGCATTACTTAATGGCCATCTTGATTGACCAGGGTTCGTAGCCACGATTGGAAGAGACTCCAAACGCCAGCTACGAACCCAGGCGTATGCTAGAAATCACTACTACCCATTTTTAGTAATTCGAGCTTCTTCTTGGCAATTTTTGAATATTGAATATCTATTGGATTTGTGGGTTCGTACAGTGATGGCGCTTGGAGAATAATTAAACATGTACCGACCACACAAGCAATGGCAAATATCCACAGAAATAGTCGATCTAGAACCAATGCTACATATTTCCAGTCTTCTTCAACCTGTGAAAGATAAAAAAAAGTAAAAATAAGTTTTAATTTAATTTTCATTTTTAAATTTTTTCATTGATGCAAAAAATATCTAAGCCTTGTCTTTTTAATTGTAATGTATGATTTGTTACATCTCAAATATCACAGAAAGTAATATTTTCTGATTTATACTAAAAAGATAAAGATTTAGGTATAAAAAATAGAACTGATTTAAGTAGAACCTAAACTTAAATTGTTTTAATTGAAAATTCAATTTTTCAGCAAATTTTAGAAATTCAAATTTTATAAAAAATTGTATTAATAAAAGATTTATTTATTTTAAGTAACTTAATGAAAAAGTCACATATAATCTAGCTATGATGTCTATATCTCTGGTTTAAACTTTCTAAAAAAATTTATTTTCACATTTTTTTATTTTTTATTTAAAGAACAGCATGAAAAGCTTTAAGTTTTTTTCATTTTGGTACAAATTTCTAGAAAACAACTAGCAAACAATATCAAAAATAAAAACAAAAAAATTTTTTATTTTGTACTTTTTAAAATTAAAATTTAAATTAATCTCAGTCGTTATTTTTAAATGAAAGTCTTTTTTCATTCTTTTTTAAACTTTTCTCTTACAAATAATAAAAAATAATCTGAATTTTTCATTATTTTGTTTTTTATTCAATGGAATAAAATTAATGTCTCATATAAAAAAGAAGAGTGCTCATATATGTATGCCTCTACCTAAGTTCTATTGCAAGGATTTGTCGATTTCACTTATGCGGCAAATGCCACTTTTAATCTCATATAGAGCGAGAAAAAGATGAAATTGTGTAGAGTGAATGCTAGATGAAAATAAAATTTTAATGTGACCTACTTTGAGATTTTTTTGTCACTCTATTGAATGCTTAATGTCGCTTCTCATTTTTTACCACTCTTCAAACCCACAAAACACATCCACCCATTTTACTCCACACACACTACACACCACTTTCTCCTTCTACTGTGTTTCTCATTCTTATTATATTATGTTTTTTTGCTGCTTTATTTTATACGCCCTTGTGATTTTCAGCAACCATCATCTAAGCAGCTTAATATCTCTTCCTTTCTACACAGCAATAGCAGCACATTTCTTCTTTCTAAGCTTTTCTCTTATTTTCTTTCTTAATATATTTCTTTTTATTTTCTAATATAACAAAATATCAATTATTTTATTTATTGAGATTTTTTTTTCTATTGAAGAAATAATCCACAGAGATTAAAACCATCATTTTTCTATAAACCGTTGTGTTCTAAAGTTTAAATTTAGTACAATATTTTGTACTAAAATATGATTTCACAAAAAAGAAGAAACGTTTTTAAAAATTCATTGTTTTTTAAATAAAATAATAAATTAAATCTTCTCTAAAGAGGTCAAAGGAATTGTTTTAATGTAGTTTAATTTCAAGTTTATTATATTTCAACAAAGATGTAAAACATTTGTACTAAATAAACAATATTTCAAACTTGTTCTTAAAAATGTGTCCTTTCAAATAAAAATAGTATAAAATTACTTACTTGCTCAAATTTATCTTTATTTTTAACATGCTGCGCTACAAAACGCGACGCTTCCATCGTCTTTTCCATTTCACGATATGATGGCTTTTCAAATGTTGGACTCACGTCGCCGCAACAGTTTGGACTCAAATCATTGATACCAGGACTAAAGAGTTCCTCGTCGCCACTTGATAATGGCAATGGCAGTGCAGGTAGTGGTGGCTCACCGAAACGTGAAGGTGGCAACGCTGTAACAAAAATAATTAAATTTTAAATAAAAAAATTCTCATTCTGGCAAAATCACAAAAAAAGCTCGTCTCTCGCTTCGGCACACATAAATGACGGCGCAATGGAGACTCAGTGCAAGTGTGGCATCAGTTCTAAAATTATTCGGGAAATTGTAACAGGAAATTCAACTGACGTAGATGCAAAATGGAAAATTGAAATTGAGAAGTGAAAGGAAATTAAAAGTGAGCAGCAGCAGTGGCAAATTTTAATAAAATTTTGCAGGAAATAAAGTCATATAAACTTGGTCGAATGTGTTTAACATTTGTTACTTTTTAAAAAGATAAATTTTAATTGACCATTTTTCAAGTTTAAGATCAAATTCAAATTTTGAAAAACCGTTAAATTCTTATTAAAAAGTTTATTTGGATCAGAAAAATGCGTCTTTGTCTGATTTCTTTATTTTTATCTCATTGAATGTCCTTGCCAATCTTATATGTTTTTATATAATGTCTGCTCAGTAAAGCACAATTGCGTATTTAAGCCAACTCTATGTTCATATGAATGCATGTTTGTTGACAAAAGAATTTCAACTTGGCATGAGAATTAGAAAGAAAATAAAACATGCATGCAGTGAATTTCTGCTTGAGCAGAGTAAATTTTCAGTAGCAGAAAGATGGAGGAATTAAGAGAAAAGACGAATGAATGGCATCTTGTCTTGCCAAATTTTATTGCCGCATATTTATGCGCTGTATATGTAAATACTTTAGAGCAGTTTATTCCATACAAGGAGAATATTTGCGAGCTTTCACAATGCTTATATTATCCATAATAGTAAATTAAGTTGAGATACAGTTCTCATTCTAATATCTAATAATGTTATTTTTCTCTCTCTTTCTTTTTATTCTCATTTCTAATTTTATTAAGTTCCAATGTACAGTAGCGCTCAAAAGTATACGAACAAACACAAAAATGAGCATAACTTTTGATTCCAATGTCCAATCGAGCTGAAATTTTGCATAGAAACAGCATTTAATAAGTGCTTTCTTATTTGCATATTAGTTTTTGGTTGAACTAAACAATTACTGGAAAATAAATTAAATAATAAAATTTCAACGCTCAAAAGTATACGGAATCAATGATTTCGTAAAATCACATTTTTCGTTGTAAATTATGAATAATTCTTAAATATTTTCTCGTTTCTAAATGTATAGCCAGCTTTTAAAGCCTAGAGTGTTTGTTATCTATGAATTTGCAATTTTTCAAGGAACATTTTAAGCGTTAAATCATTGCTCTAAAAAATTTCTATCAAAAGCTATGAGCAAAAGTCTGAAATCACATGCTTAATATTGAAGAAGAAGTTAAAAGCCTATTTTGTAATGAATTATTTTTCAAGATGGCGGCCATTCTTAAAATTAGTCAAACTCTAAAACAAAACAGAAATTTTGAAATTCCTTAATATTGTTTCTTCAATATTAGTTGTTTTACTGATTTATGCAAAGAGAATTCGAAAATCATTATGAAAATTGTAAACAATTTAATAAGTCTTTTTGTTCGTATTCTTTTGAGCGTTGAAATTTTATTATTTAATTTATTTTCCAGTAATTGTTTAGTTCAACCAAAAACTAATATGCAAATAAGAAAGCACTTATTAAATGCTGTTTCTAT
>JACWBX010003863.1:15609-26823 GCA_014622435.1 Polypedilum pembai
GTTTATTCCATACAAGGAGAATATTTGCGAGCTTTCACAATGCTTATATTATCCATAATAGTAAATTAAGTTGAGATACAGTCCTCATTCTAATATCTAATAATGTTATTTTTCTCTCTCTTTCTTTTTATTCTCATTTCTAATTTTATTAAGTTCCAATGTATTACATTATGTATGTACAAGCCATACATATGTATGTTTTTGGCATATCACAGAAAAAGAAAGTATCATTGTAGTTTGTTATGGACATTTAATTTAATTACTCTATTCCAACACGCAATTTTGTGTTCTATTCATTTGAAGAAATGTTGAAAGACGATCTGACTGTCTGAAATCATTCAAGTTTTTATTTTCATCGTCAAATTAAGAGAAAAAAAAATAAGGCGGAAATTCTGTCATACAATAGCCACAACTTGAATTTTTGCCATCCTCAACATTTTTAGTTAGACGAATGTCATTAAGGATTTGAAACATTATATCAAAGCATAAAAGATTTATTTTAATGAAAATGATAGCTTTTATGCGCAGTACCAAAAGATTTCTTTTCATATTATTTACATATCCTAAATTTTATCATTTTTATGAATTCAGATCAGTTAGTATATTACAAAATTAATTATTCGCATAAATGGCAAGTTTTTTAATAAAATTTTAAAAGTTTGCATAAACTTTTAAATTTAAAATCTAATAGTTAAAGAAACAACAAAATTTAACCCAAATAATTTCAATTTATATTCAATAAAAATTTACTGAAATTAAACCATTGTTACGACATGTATGTGTATGTGTGTGAAGAAAACATTTGTCAATAATGAAAGTTAATTTATGTGTTACCTGGTATATCAAAATCAGTACTAAATTTGTTTGTACAAAATGGTGAATACTTCTCCACATCTGGTGGAACATGGAACACATCAGTTAATACTTCTGGTGGTTGCTCTTCTGGCGGTTCTTCTTCCTTCTTCGGTCGTTGTATGCACAATATCCTAGGTAGAAATTCAATAAATATTCGTTGAACCCACGGTGCCATTTTGTGCGTTACTGGCGATCTATTAATAAATAAAATAAAATAAATTTTCATGTGATAAAAATAGAAAGAAAAAAATTTTACCGAAAATTAACGTTTAACACAGCAATTGTAACGACTACCGAGAGCGTAACTAGCATCATAGTAAAGAGAAGATATTTTCCCAACAATGGAACAGTCAATGATGTCGGTGGAATAATTTCAACAAGCAGTAAAAAAAACACGGTGAGTGATAGCAATATACTGATACATAATGATATTTTCTCGCCACTATCGGATGGTAAATAGAAAACTAGCACTGATAACATTGATATGCCAACACATGGTATAATTAAATTAACTGTATAAAACAATGTCTTTCGTCTAAGTGTTATATTAAAAACTGTAAATAAAAATACATTTGTATTAAATTTTTATTTTACTTTTTATTATTTTATTTAACTACTTACTTATATCCTGAATATTTGAATATTAATAGAAAAAAAGAGAAAAAATAATTTGAATTAGTTTTTAAATTTTCAGTAAAGTTTTTTATTTCTTATTTTGGTACAAAACAATTTTACTCACGGGGTACGGCTCTTCACAACACGAATAAAACTGTAATAAAAATTAACAAAAATAATTATTAGAAATGAATTTTTTATTTATTAAAAAAAGGTTTTCTTCAATTTCCTGGGGGGCCAAACAGGATTTTTTTTCCGTTAAATTTTTTGAAATTTCCCCTAAAAATTGATGAAAATCTTCGAAAATTTTAAAAAACTTATGTATCCGTTACGAAAAAAGCTTTTTTATTCCCACATTTAGACATAAATTGAAATAAATATCAATGGATTAATGTTCAAAATGAATAAAAAACATTGATTCAATCAATATTTATCTAAATGTATCTAAATCTAAATCTAATTAAA
Source organism: Polypedilum pembai (assembly GCA_014622435.1). Classification (NCBI taxonomy): domain Eukaryota; kingdom Metazoa; phylum Arthropoda; class Insecta; order Diptera; family Chironomidae; genus Polypedilum; species Polypedilum pembai. Next base: position 17,545 of record JACWBX010003863.1, read on the forward strand.
GATTTTGAATTTGTTTGCATGATTTACGTGTTTTTAACGGTAGTTCTTAATTTGAAATAAGTACCAAAAAATGCGCGCCAATTCAAATTAAGTACCAAAACGGTCTGTTTGGCCTCCCAGGTTCAATTTAAAGCAGTTATGTTCAACTTTTTCTGGGCCACGACAAATTTCGATCAAAAAATTTTCCCGCAACACACCAAAATTTTCTTTTCATAAAAAGTAACAAAAATTTAATACTTTCTACTTGATTTTTAAGTTCAAGAAAAAATTACAGATAATTTGTTATTTTCAATATTTTTCCGGCACAGATAGGTTGGACACAACTGATTTAAAAAATTGCATTTCTTGAATTTCAAAACTATTTTCTTCTTAGAAAATTTTAAAAAATTAAACTTACTTTTTCATTTCTAACAGCAGGCACCTTTAATATTTCCCATTCGACTGATATATAATAGTCTTGTAGATCTATTCCGACATCAATGACATCTGAATCAGGTGATTGAAGTAAATGACGTAGATCGATCTAGAATAAAGAAGTGATGAAAAATTAAAGTATAAGTCAGTCACATATGATAATTAAATCACGTTGTCCTTCATCAAAATATTTTTTTCCCAAATGATGGCCAAAATAGAATAGAGCAAGAAAAAGTTTTTTTATCGAGTGCGTGCATTAATCAAGAATCATGTTATGTTGAGCGAGCCCAGAGATGTAACTTATCGAGAGTTTCTACGACTTCATATAAGAGCATTCGTGTGTGTGTACGTGAGTTCTGATTAATTCTGACTCGTTTATGCTCGAAAAGCATCTTGAATTTAATTAGGGATGAGAAAAAGAGAAGAAAAAATTCATCTCATAAATGTGATTGCTATTTTGCTCCCCAAGAAATAAAAAGGGAAATTTTTTTTCTTTTGTATCTCTTTAAACAAACTTTTTCCATCCTTCTCGCTTTAGGGCAAGTATGAGTTTATTCATATCAACCTCTCAACATGCATGTCAAATTAAATTGAAGAAACATAAATGGCCTCAAGGAAATTTTTCGTTTTGATCTGATCTGTGAATGACTGAGTGATCTCTTTTTGTATAATATTTATTGTTTATCATTATACATACCATATAGCCATCATAGGTCCATGATCCAAACTATGAACGAAAAAAAAGAAAAAGAAAATTGAATCAGCATTGGTTATTAGACTTTGATGTACACATAAGAGTGATAGAGGGGTGAAATAATAGAATGCATCAAGAGTGTATTGTGTGACAAAATATGCCTAAGGGAATGTCTTCTTTATAAGTGTGAATTACGAAATCTATTTTCGATACAAACCTTCATAAGACATGTTTGCTCGTCAAACGGGAAGTACTCTACATCGATTTCACAAAATGATTTGTAAATCGCAGGCGGTTTCCAAACGACCTAACATCGAATACAAATTATATTAATCAATATGAGATTGAATTTAATGATGCTTGAATTTGTTTTCAAATTACCTTGCCATTACTATGCAGTATTGCTTTCGTCATTATTGTTACTTCATAGTTACCATCCGCACTGGAAAAGGAATTGACATTTTTGTTAAGAAATAACGAACTTTTTATATTTTAAAATAACGGTTTTATGATTTTTGAATAAATAACTGCTTCAAGGATTAAAAATTTTAATTTTTGGCTCATATATTCGAATACATTATAATCGAAAGAAAAAAGTAATTCTATTTATTGATAAATTCACATTTTAGTTCTCAATAATATTAAGTTTTGAACTTTTCAAAATAAACAGTTTTTAATTCTTTTAAAATTTTTTTCAAATTTTAAAGGTTTTTAGAAAGTATTCAAAAATCAGTAAATTTTCCAAAAACTCCTATCCTGATTCCTCTGTAATATAAGTCAGCTCTTATAATAGAGGAAACAAGGTAATGGTCTATGGAAATAAAAATTTCTTTTTGAAAATTAATTATTTAAAGATAAAAATAACAGCAACTCAATTAAGAGTCATCTTGAAAGTATATTAAGAGAAATGTGATAAGAAAAAAAATTATATACTCACTTATTATATAAAACGATATCAGGAAGCCTGCATAACGGAGAACATATAAAAAGAAAAATTATCATATGAAAGAAGAGTGAACGAGAGCATGAAAGATTTATTCGTGTGAGAATTGAATTATATTGCAAATTGTAGTAAGTAGCAACTTACCATATATGTTCTGATGGCACATGAAGTGTATCAACACCACCATAATCATCTGGATTCCATTTTAATTTATAGTCATTCCACTCCTATATTGAATAGAAGAAAAATGTAATTAGTTATTGACCATAAAGAGAAAATAAGTATGACAAGGACTTACTTGCTCCACCCAGACATTTGTTGTCATTATCTACAAATGATAAAAGAAAAAAAACATGTTAGTCATAATGTAATGCTCATTTGTAGCATCAATTTACCTGATTTTTAAGATTCTGTTTGCAATGAAGAGGGAAGAGAAAAAAAAATTGATGTTAATAATTTGACATAAAAATATTTTCTCATTCTGTTTGTTAATTTAAATAAAATAAATTATGTGCAAATATGAATTATTGCTAAAAATAAATTTTCCGTATACAAAAAAAAAAAATAAAACAGCCACAAAATTGTCATCCGCATACCTAAAGAAATAATATACTCTCTTTCTCTCTCGTTCGCATATATACACAACAATAATAAAATGGGTAATAATGAAAACAAATGAATGTGAATGAGAGAGAAATATTTCAATTTGTATGCAAATAAAATTAAAATTATTTGTCATATAATTTCTAATGAAAGTGTGAAAAATAATAGAAATGCAAATATTTTCAAAATTTATGACTTACGACTTCTATCAATTGTGATAATTTTAAACCCATTTTAACCGTTAAACGATCCGAATTGTTGCCTGTTTAAAAAATAAAATGTTAAAATTTCATAATTTTATTTTTAAATTTTAATTACTCACCCACTGGCCGTATCAATCGATTATAATTGCTTAATAGGTCGTCATATAAACGCTTTGAATCTGGATTGGCCTTTCCAATGGCAAATTGTAACGCTATGAACACAGCCGCAAGAAAAACGCTCCCCATTTTAGGCCAGGTCCACCCCTATTGAGAGAAGAGAAAAAGGTAAAAGGTAAATAAATTGAATGAGAAAATTGAATTTAATTAAGGTGTGTGTGTGTATGAGCGAAGAAGAGAATCAAAATTGATCAATTTCAGTTAATTTGCTCACTTGAGAGAATTCTTAAATAAAAATAGTAATTAAAACGTTTTTTGAATTTTTATTAGCTTGCGTTGAAATAGATGAAAAACTTTTTCAGCGATAATGTTTTATTAAAATTTCAGAGTTTGTACCGCAACACCAAAGACTGGTTGGTAATGGTAAAGTTATTAAAATTCATCTGATGAGAGCGCGAATGTATCAAAATTCAAAACTGTTTCTCCCTTCACAACAGCTAAGCTTCATGCATGCGATGACAACGCGCGACAACGACGACAATAACACATTAAATATTTTAACGCATTGGGGAAATCTCTCGATTTTAACTTGGGATGATTTTGCAAAAAAATCTAATGTAATAATTCATGATGATCATGATTTTTCCTTACGCACGTGCTTACTTGTATTTTGCCAAAAATTCAACTGCTCGGGAATTACTTATATATAAATAAGTGAACTTCTCCTTAACGTTTATGCTTTGAAAGTTAAAAAAACTCATGCTTTTAAAGAAACTTTTTGTCTCTTCTTATATGCTTGCACGATTAATTTTTAACAATTCTGAGACAAAAAACGTAAACCTTTCTCTCTTTCTTCTTATTGTTATTCTGAACAGGAGAAAAAAACAAACCTTTTCGGATTGTGAACTTGAGGTGATGCATATTTTATGACGTGTTCTATTTTTAGGGTGCGGTCGCAATGAAAAAAAAAAGAAAACTAAAAAATCTTTCTTTATCTTACTTTTGAAATAACGATTCTTTTGTCTCAATTTATTAAAACATTTTATAAAAATTAAATTAAATTTAAAAATTGTTCATTTAGAAAAATATTGGCAAAAAAAATCCTAATTTACTAAAATAAAAGCGACTGAAGAAAGATTTTAAACAAACATTTTAAACCAAATTTCACAAAACAACATTGATACAAGCCTCATAGCTTAAACTCTGCTAGGATTGCTATAGTATTACAATTATAAATTTTTGAAATTGTCTACCCAAATTTTTTTGAAAGAATTTTGATTTTATTTCTTTGTTTTTGTCATAGTCATATTCCTTCGAAAATTTTCGTAATTTATAAAATTTAAATTTTAACGGTTTTTTTTAAAACAAAAGTTCACAAAACAACATTGATACAAGCCTCAATTTTCCAAAATTGTGCTTATCTTAATTTTAACAGAATAAAATAGAAAAATCTTCTTATATTTCATCACATCATTCAATGGTGATAAAAATAACTCCATGATCTCTGTTCTGCATGATGTCCATAAATCTTGCTCGCACTTCATTTTTTACTCTTCATCCATTGCCATTTTGATTTCAATCAACTCAAGGACTCTCAACTTATACCTCGAGAGTAAATATTTCGTCACTTTGACAAGTGGCAAAGAGCGACAGCAAAGGAAGAAAACAGCGGCAGTTCTATTGTGTAATTTACGACCCAAATTCGTCATCATCATCATTTTTTTCATTATTTTTTTCTCTTTTTCTTTTTTTATGGTTAATTTTTTTTTTCTTTTTCTCGATAAACTCATCGAGGATTTCCGGGATGTGTTGTAAAAATATTGCTGGTCTTGTTTTGTTCAATGTTCAATAAATACATCTGTGCGTAATATAAAAATTCTTCTTTATTTTCTACACATTTTTATGACTTTTTACTTGTTCTTTATGCAAAGTTTGGGTGCGTTATTGACATATTTTTAATGAGCGTGTGATGGTTGTGTACTTGTTAACAGAAGACAAACTTTTATTGTTTTATTGATATTGAGAATATTTTATTGATAGAAATTTTTTTATCGTTTTAGAATTTTAGTTAACAGAGATTTTATGGATTAAAAAAAGTAAATAAATTGAAGTTGAAAGAAAACAAATATGAATGAAAAGAAGAATCATGGATAGATTTTTTATGCAAATACATTAAAAACTTTGAAATTAGAAACAAATTTAATAGAAAATTTGTTTAAATGAAATAAACCAAATTTTAACAATTTTTCATATAATTTGTCAAAGATAAACTAAAAATAACTAAATAAAATGAATTAAAGATTAAATTAGAGAACATGAAGAAATATCAACTGTAAATAAATTAGTAATATAAAAAAGAAAAGAATTAAAAAGAAGAAAGAACAAACATTTTTGAAAATCTTAAAACAAAAAACGTTTGCTTTCGCTTTTAAATTTAATATTTCATAGTATTCCACCTAGAAAATTCTTATCTCAAGCATTTTCTCATCAACATTCTGCTCGATCATCAATCTACTCATCGCTGTACATCTCTATCTTCTATCGTTCTTAAAATGATGTTCAAAATACTAAAAGGCATTCAATAAAGTGTATTGCAACTAAATGTAGCATGAATGAAATATGATATGAAACGAAATGAGAGATGCTAGTGATTTTATATTCAAAAGACATTTTGTCTCTACTCTAGTGAGAAAAGAAAGTGGGTTGAAACGATAAAAGAGATCGTTCGACTCCTAAAGGACATTGAACGACTTTTTATGTGCTTTTGCTACTCAAATGCTACCCATGAAGTATCTACTAACGATTTACATTTACTTGTCTACGTCTCGTTTTTGAAAAGTCATCAAAGATTTAATTTTAAGGGAAAGATGATGATGTAAAAAAAGTAGAAAAAGGTTGTTGAAGGTCATAATTATTAGCGAAAGCTTTTCTTCTATATCTATTTTGAATTTGACACAATAATGAGCAACTATTAACTTTATTGTGATATAATTAGATAAAAAAAATTAGCTTTTTTGCTGATATTTGGAAAAAAATTTGTTTGTATTTCAATTTAAAAATCTTTTCTCACATAAAGCTTTACAACTGTCGTAACAACGAAAAGTAAAGTAAATAAAAATTTCAATAATCTACTTCTATGAGAATGAAATATATTCTTGTGATTATTGAATATTATCTCAATGCATCATCTTGCGGTAAACGACAACAAATTTATACAAACATACAAAGAATGGCATAAGCAATTTCATAATGCAATGATAAATGAAACTTGAAGCTATATTTGCCAGATATTTCTTACAGTGTTTCTTGTTTGATAGAAGAATTTTTATATGTTTAATTCAGAATCATGCTTGTATTTTGTCCACAATAAATTTTAAGCTTTCTTTAAAATGTAAAGTTCCTTAGTAATATTCTTTCAATTTGATAAGATTCAAAATTGAATAAAAACTTTCTTGATAAAATCATTACAAGAAAAAAACATCTCTTCTCCATTTTTATTTTTTTGCTGATGAAAAGAACCATCATCAACACCAGTATTGTGTGTATAATAATTTTTACATATATATATGTAGATATTACATAATCCACTTTTATGGAAATTCTCAATACGAAAACGAGTGGACATTCAGTCCATGACACATAAATAATTACTGCCGAATATTGAATTTCTTTTCTTTTCCTCTCATCATCATGTTAGCATAAAAAAAAGTTATTCAGCACACACATATATAAAAATATATTTCAATTCACATTCTCGTGTAACATTCATGCGTAAAGCGAGCGAGAGAAAGGGAAAGAAACGAGAGAAAACTCAATTTTATAAATTGATTTGTGATCAAAAGAGAAAAGCGATGAATAAGCGATGTATATGTGTATGTATGTGTATATGAAAAGGCAATTTCTGTATGCTGTTGACTTATTGCACATTTTCTGCTTCCTCATTCTATCCTCATCATCATCATCATCATCCAGTATCGTCGTCACATCAGCAGCCAGCAATTGTTAGTAGAGAAGAAAAAAATGTATCATTTATAATGGGATTAACTTTCACGAATGGTCATTATCATCAATTGTAAACATAACAATAATTTATTTAGTAAATCTTGACAAATGGCCTTCTTTTGATTGTTACATTAATATTTATGTTTTTCTTTAAATTAGTAAAAAAATAATGATCAATTATCAACCGGAAAAAGGTGTCTCATAATATCCGTTAAATAGCAAAGTGTTCACACTTCCTTCATTCTCATGTAATAACAACAACAACAACATTTGATGTCTGACATGAAAAAGTTTGTTTTTATTGTTAAGTAAAAAAGCTAGTTGATTAATTATCATATCGTTTTACAAAACTTGTTATTTTATTGCTATTGTTTATGAGAAAGCTCTTTTGATGATGATGGTGATGATGTTTATGAGGTGGTGAAGGAAGTGGTTTGTTGAAATAATTTTGTTCAATTATACCAGTAACTTGAAGTGACTTTTTTGTGGGTGGCTTGTTTATTAAAAGGAAAATTTAAGGGTTGGATTTTTTCTTCTTTGGTCAATTTTAATTTTGTAACAAAAATTGAAAAACTTTAAGTTTGTTCTTATATTTATGAACAATGAAGACATGTTATACATTTTAAAGAAGATTGGTTTAAAACAAGGAAAAAGTTCTTCTGATTTTATTGATTTTTTTATGAACTTTAAATTAAGAATATTTTAGTTAGTTCAAGGAAAGAAATGATAATTTTTATTTTATTCAACTATGATCAAGTTAAAAGAAAAAATTTCTTTTCTTGATTCTACTTATGAAACTAAAGAGTTTTCAAGCCTTGGGATGAACACTTAAATGATCAAATTTAAAACTTCAGATGAAGTTGACTTCAAATTTTTAAAAAAAGTATTGTTTTAATTAGACTTAAAAATTTGTGCAAGTTTCTAGAAATATCTGTATTAAATATTTCCAAAAATAGCTACTAATATTTTATATCATTCAAAAATTTCTCTTTTATTGACTTTTTGAACTTTTAAACAAATTCATTTGTCTTTTTCTCTCGCAACATGTTGTTTCAGTTTCCTTCTATGACAAAAAGTCTACCTGCTTCTTTTTATACTATCCTGCATATATACACACAAAAATATAGATAGAAAGTCAAAATGACAACAAAAGAAAATTGAACCCAAATCAATAATACGAGCAAAAGAAAGAAAGAGAAGAGGAAGATCAATGGCATATATTGTGAATATATATAAATAAAGAAAGCTCTGTACTACTCCAATTATTTACAATTTTATTATTTCTCTCTGTTTTTTGTTTCCTTCTCAAATCACAACAGTCTCTTCTTTTCACTTACTTACTTATTCTTCAACTAAAATGATTATTGTAGGAGCAACATTAATCTTATTAATTTGACATGATTTATATTCAATGTATTTTCTCAATAGAGTATAAATTTGTATTATAAAGAGAAAGTAATAGATGAGACACATACATACAACATATCGATAGACTAGATTCTAGAAAAGAAGAAAAATTTCACAATTTTACTAAATTTTTCCATATTTATTCCTTAATAGTCAACATATTCGCTTTTCATTATTAAATTAACACTTTAGAATAAGAAAGAAAAATAATTATAGTTGAGAAATGATAGGTGCTTCTTGTGAGCTTATAAGAAAAGTTTTAATTGAAAACTATTCATTAAAATACTTCTTTCATTTCGAGAACTTTTCTCTCTTTCTTCTTTATGTTAGCTTGAGTCAATCGAAATGAATGGCAGCTCTATAAAACTTTTTAATCATTTATCCAGTCATCCATTCACCACTAGAGTGAAAGAAAATGAGAAAGCAAGTTTTAATAATGTTGGGAGAGTTGAAAGTATTTTCTATATAAAATTTTAATTACATTCCAATAAATAGAAAAAAGAAACCTCTTTTAATTTCGCGAAAATTTCATTTAAAAATATTCTTGGAATTACGGTAGAGTTTGTTTTTGAAGTAATTATTCAAATTTGACTAGAAAGCTTTTTGTTTACAGTATTTGATTGATTCAATGAAGAAGAAAAAGAAAACTGAGTGAAAAATGATCAATAAATTTCATTAAAATTGGAGTGAGTTTTTTAATTGATAAAAATATGCTAGAGCGAAATGCAAGCACAGTAAAATTAATTTTGTGAAAATCCTGGAAGAATGAAAAAACAATGAGTAGTGTAAAGGCATATAATTATCGGTCTAATATAATTATCGGTCTAATGCAACATTTCATGATTTTATGCATAAAACTCACTATCATCACTCACAGAATGAACTTAAACTATTGT
>JACWBX010003864.1:12300-86910 GCA_014622435.1 Polypedilum pembai
CAAAAGAATATTTTGTAACACTGAAAAGTAAAATATGCAAACAGTTAATATATTGAATAAGTAGAAAGATTTAATAATACTGATACTTACTGTTTTGTTTTCATTGAAGATATCTTATAGTGTTTAAATAAAATTCCAAAAATAAAATTAAACATTTTTCAACCAGCAACTAGTCGCAATGTAGTCATGTAGCCGTCACAAAGCCGCTTTGATGACTATTTCAAGTCTATCACACGACTTTTGCAGCAATGAATTTTTGACCGTCTCACGACCACTCATGACCATCATAAGGCAGACGCTAAGGCCCGCTTTCACGAGGCTCCGTGACCATGGCTAGGCAGTCGTGCGACCGTCGTACAATCGTCGTAGTCGCGCTGTGCTGCTCGGGTTTGTAGCTCAACGCTCTATTTCTATTCCATATTCGCTTGCCATGCGGAATGAATGAAAATTCATTTCATATTAAACATGACGAGCATTCATAAATGAGTTCGCGTCATTTCACGGGAAAGGAGGGAAAATTTTGAATTCTTCACTAAATTATTTATTTACCATCATCATCATCATAATGCACATTTGAAAGAAGCGACAATTTTTGGTTAAATTTTATTATTTTCTATTTCTTCATCGTTGTTCGTTTTTAAGCGAGTAAATTTTAGGGAGGTACAAAATATTTAATGCATGTTTTGATGATTTAGTTTTAGAATTTTACTTATGAGTTAGGTTGAGACACTTATACATTAAAGTTAAGCGATTCTAATAGTAGTTTAGAATCCAAATCTTGCTTAGAAGTGTTGAAGCTAAAAATTAGAAATTATATTAAAATTCAAAATAAGCCTTGAGCATGATGTCAAATGAATAAGCAGAAAGGGATGTATGTAGATTTAGGAAGCAAAGGAAGAAGAAAGAGTGATGATGACGAGACATTGGGGAATATTCAGCAACATAATATAATTATTATTATTCATAAAGAGGGAGAAATGTTGCTTAACAAAAAGATTTTTAATGTACACACTCATACACACAATCTCCCTTTTCTGCTCTTGTATTATGATAAAATTTAATGTGTCAGTACCAGAAATGTGTGTTAATATTCATGCACTTTTCATTTTACCACAGTAACGAAATTTCATAAAATAACAACAGCAGCAGCAGTAGCAGATAGACACTGTGAGCCTATTAAAATCCCTTGAGGGATTTTCCTCTTTTTCTCTGTATACAAACTCAGTCAATGGAACTGACTCTTTCCTTCTATCTGAATGCCTCTATAAATGAGAGAGAAAAAAAATTTATGCTGATAATTTATACTGTTGTGAGCATATTAAACAGTAGCAGCAGCAGCAGAATGCAAATACATGCATACACTAAATAAAGTAAACAAAATGTCAATATAAATTTATATTGCTGTTGTTGATGCTTCATATGGCATAGTGAGGATGAAGCACTTGATTAAACAATAAGAGATAATAATTTTGTAAACAATCAGATAAATTACTTTCACTACCTCTTTCTCCTGCTCCCTCTCTCTCTCTCTCTCTCTTGTCTGCCCGCCTCAATGCCGTGCTGATGTTTGATGATTACTGCAACTAATATTGTTTGAGCTCTTTCACATGCATACACACTCTATTGATTGTTTATATTTATTGTGAATGCAAATACAAACTATATTTGTCGAACATTCATTGAATAGCTGCCAAGGCTTAAAATTCTTAATTTAAAATTTATTCATATATGTTTGTGTACAATGAACAGGAGGCTGTGAGAAATTTTCCTGTGTACTTTGGCATCTTCTCTTCACCTTAATTTATTCACCCTCACTTTAGGAAATTTCTAACCAAAGTCTTTTGAGATTTGGTAGGAAGCAATTAAAAATTGAGTTTTGAGGAACTTTAATTACTTTCAAAAGACTAGTAAATAAAAATTTTCTAATCACGAATTCAACAAATTCCCATTAATAATTTTCCAATATCTACCCAGAAAATCAAAAAATTTTATTCATAGCTGCAATCATCCGCAAAAATTCCCATAATAAGCATAAACACATCGTCTATCTACAGATTAAAACAATAACATGAAACTCGCGCGCGCAATGATTCATACACCATATTTAATATAATGTGAAAATATGATTTATAGAATTAATATTCATTGGACACACTCTCGCCACTGTTGCTGATGATGCCAGTGTATTCATAGCCGCTACTGATGTCGATGCTCTATTTGCGCGCGTCGTGCATTTTAAATAAACTTTTTTTTTTCGCAAAAGCAATTCATGCCAAGCCGAGTGCAGTGGTATGAATACACAACGGAGCAGGCGAAGAGTGAGAGTGAAATTGATCATTATACAAATAGGATTTTAATTCGATTTGAGTTGAAAGTTGTTTGCATAATAAAATATTGTAGAGAATAAATAATAAACGAGTATAAAGGAGCGAGATATGAGTCTCAAAAGTCATGCATTCGTGTTTTCTGTTCTGTTTTGTTGATGCGTGTCGAGCTAATGCCAGAAATTTCTAAGAAATCACGTTCAACATATTCATGTAATAAAAACTCCTAATCTAATGCACAAACACTTCAAATTCACATCAGATAATAGAGAAAGGAATAGCTTTTTTCACTTACATACACATCTTTTCTGCTACTGATGATGATGATGTGATGATGCGGATGAGTAGAATTTTACATTGTTTACTGTTTACCTTCTCTTCCTGTATGTTTTGTGTTATGTATGTGTCACATCATATAAAATTTGCATATTCTGAAATGAAAAATTGTTCAAAAGAAAAAACAGCAGCAACTTCCTTCCGTTGCAATCTCTATAAAAGTCATCTTCAATCTACAATGAGACAATTTAATTAAAAATCACAAAAATTTTATAAATGGACGCATGGAAAGTGATAATGCCTTGTGGCGACAAACAGACAAAAAAATCGTAATAAATTCCAAAACATTTCATCCGCGTGGCGGTAAAGCCATCAAGTAAACATTCACTGTCTGCCTCCATCTCGGGAAAAACTAATTAACTTTTTTTTCGTCAGTTGCACCATGTTCTGATGTTGGTTCTGCTGCATGGCTCACGTTTATTTGCTTGCTTGCTAGACAGAGAAAGAAAAAGTTTTTATTCTCTGTGTTTAGTTTTAGTGTCTGTCGGGCAAGCAGGCAGGCAGACAATTTTAATACTTTTTCCATTTATTCTTTGTCTTTCTACTTTCTTTTTCTTTTTTCACGAAAGCAATTGAGTTTAGTTTATTATTCAGATCTCGTATCGTATTTGCATCTTTTAGTTGTTTTGATAAGTGAAGTGACACTAGTGTAATTATGAAAATATTTGTTATATCAACTAATAGTTGAACACAAAATGAATTTCAAATAAATTTCATATTAAGAAGAGAAGTGTCAAAAACTTATGATGCTAAAAATATTTGTAAATTGTAGCCCCCCATTGTGAAAAATTGTGGGAAATGTTTAAAATTGACTAACAGCATGATGCTCCAGCCAAAATAAAATTGAAAATTTGTGTACATATATCGTTATCATTATCTGAAGTCGACATGAATCTAAAACGATATTGACTTTACATATTGCCGAATAAATAAAAGAATTTTTATTTCTATATGGCATAATATTGCGCGAGCGAATAAAGTTCACATCAAACACAGAAAATTGTAATCGTTGAAATGCAATTTTCATTTTATGCATGCATGCATGTTTGTATTCATTCACTTCAACTCAATAATCCTATAAATCGCATTTCATTCCAATCCAATAAATATTTCCATTTTTCCCATGAAATTTTCTCGCTCCTCTCACACACACTCATTCATTCATTCACTTTTTTTTTGTAATAAGCATAAAGATAACGTTAGTTGAACATTATTATCAGTCAATAACCACTCATTCGAATACACATTCTATATTTTCCCATACTGTGTGTGTAATGTTATTTTCAAGTGTAGTTGCATTGTTGGCAAACAAATGAATGAGAATGAAAAACAAATCGTGCTGAAAAAGAAACGTGATTTCATTGGCAAATATGGGAAGGAAGAGCATCAAAATCTGACGATTTATTTTCATTTTCTCCTTGAGCTCTTCTTTTGAATTCCCAGTGAGAGCAAGAGAGTGAGAGAAATCTTTATGTAACTAACACTGAGTGCCGTTTATTGATCTAAGTGTGACAGATGCTTAAATCACAAATGTTTCGAAAAAAAAAATATATTGATGAGACCTCACTCAAATGTGTAGTGGTAGTTTAAATATTTGTGGTTAAATCATCATCATCATCATCTTGTGTTTATTTATTTTGCAGATATCCATAGAGATATATCCATGTATTGTCTTTCATCAATTCATGTCACTGTGACGAAATGTTGATCGACCCAAAAACTCCTCTCTCATTAATTGATTGGTAAATAACATCGAGAGATCCTTGTCGTCATCATCTTCTCAAATTTCAAATATACACCCATGTGTAACACATTAATACATTCAATTCAAGAATCTTTTAAAATTCAAGGCAGAGACATTTTAAGAAAAGATTTCATTTTTTACAAAATTCTTGTTAAAATTTCTTTTCTTTTCCTGCTTAATATATTTGATTAATTTATTTTACTAATGAAATACCTGGTATTCCGGAAAAAAAATAACGGCTAAATAGGAATTCCGAAAACATTTCGGAATTCCCGATGGTACTCAACTACAATCTTTCGAAATAACTTAAACACACAAAAGTACGTTAACGTTTTTTAAAATCTTTTTAAAAGCAGCCAATTTAAAGCGTCTCGAGTCTTTCTTCAATGAATAATTTGACTTTGTTTAATTTCTAAATAGTTTACTTTGAATATAAATAACTAAAAACAGAATTTAGGAAAATTTATTTTTCTGCTAATCTTTTTTATTTTCAAAAAGGGGTGTGAAAAAGCGTTTTTTATTCGAAAATCAATTTGAATTTTTCGAAATGCAAACCGTCACTTTTTCGTTTCGGAATACCAGGATGAAATAATACTAATTAAATTATTTTATCAGTTTTGTTTTGCATAATTTTGTAAGTTTAAAATTAAAAAGACCAAACCTTGTTAAAATTAGAAAAATTTTTCTCTTAGCAAAATAAATATTCCCTAAATCTCATTTATTCTCGTGTGGTTTAAATAAAAATGCACATAGAAACATCTGTTTGACGAATATGTCAGCAGTAGCTTGTGTTTGTAAAGTATTTCAGAATGTTTTTGCCATTGCCATTAAAATACAGAGAGAGAAGAGAGAGAAGGAGGAAGAGGCAAATCATAAATTTGGCTTAATTAGACACATTAAACGTCATTCAGTCACTTTTTTATGTCTTCTGTAACATGAAGCAGGAAGTTAATGTTTCAGTTTCAATTTTCCCTCTTCACACACATGCAAGTGTGAGAGGTATAGGAAGAAAGAATTTTTTTTTGGTTATGTATACATTATTAATGAACCTTTGTCAGCACATAATTAAGATCAATTGCTTAGCTCGGGTTTTCTCTTATTCATTTGACACAGTTATCCTGCTGCTGCTGCTGCTGTTACTGATGACTTAATTTAAGCAAAGCACTGTTACTCTAGAATTTCTATATGCCATTTGCCATAAAGAGAACATTAAACGTAGTTAATACAAATCGAGCATGAAGACCACAACAAAGAGATTACTCATGTCCACTATACTATTTCATATAAGACCGGAATTAAATCACAGCTTGGGGGATATGTGAGCGCTTTCTACAGCTTAAACTACTCCTCCTTGTCTCTATGCATCCTCCCATTTCAACCACATTCAATCACTTACTCACACTTTACACTTGCTCTTGCTCTCCGACATTTTTTCAGAATATATATGGCAGTAAAATTTATCATCCTTTTCATGCACAGAGAGAAATGGCGAAAGATGACATTAAATGTAGAAAAAATATTGTTTCTACTGTTGCCACACTACATTTCCTCTCTCATTCCATAGCTAGCAAAAAACAAATTGAATCACTGCTGGAATTCTACTTACTTCCTCCCCATCATCATATGGAATGTTGAAAATAGATAAGAAAAATCTTAGAGAAAGATATAAGTATGAATTTATCCAGTTTTTTGTATGTTGAAGGTGCATTAACTTTCTTAAAGAAAAAAAGTGTGTGTGTCTGTGCTTCCATTTATAATAGTAAAAAAGAAGAAATAAAGATGTATCTTATTGCTACTACTGATGCTGCTGTTGAATTTATCATTTATAATGCGCACAGTAAGAATTGTATTGCATTAAATATAATAGCATTGAGATTCATCTATTTTGATTAATTCTGCAGAGCAAATTATTGCAAAATCTTGATAAAAACTTTCATGCTGATGGGAAATTGTACACATTTATTTTAAGAATCAAATTGAAAAGTTTTCTTTTATGAAAGTAACAAGTTTTGAAATTTAAATTTATGAAATTATTCTTGATTTCCACAAACTCTGGTTAGAAGAATGAAAAACATACAGAAGAAGTTGCAAAATAATAAAGGGAAATGAAAGATGGAATATCATTTAAGAAAGGAGGAGGTAGATAGGAAGTATGACAACAAAAAGATTTATCTTTTCTATTATGTGAACTTTTTCACGCTGTCTAGCTTCTTTATTTTCCATTCCTTTCATACAACTTTTATTAATGGTTTCAACTCAAGTCGATTTCATTTTACTTTTTTTTCTTTCGTCAATCTCAAAAAAGAGTGCTACCTTTCAGTACAAGAAAAACCAAAAAATCTCATTTACGGGCTTCCTCTCCCTTGTCATTACTCAGTGAGGGTTAATTAGATTAGTCAATTTTATGAATTATGACTTTCAAAACCAATTTACATAAATTTTTTAGCATAATTTAATAAAACGTTTCTTTTCTTTTACGCTCATGCTTGGGCGGCAAACAAAGAATTTGAAAATGTCGTAAGAATTTTCTCTTGCATAAAATCAATTTAATTTTTTATTTTGATTTTATTACATTAATTTTTGATTACGGCTTGAGTTATAGACAAATAATTGCTTGTTCTCTATTATGATGGAAATGAGTTCAGTTCTTTTGGGAGTTGCATGCTCCTCCTGCTAACCACTAATGCATTTATAAAAACCAAAAACTACTTAAAAATTAAACAAAAATGATATTGCAAAATGAAAGAAAGAAATGTCAGAGAATATTAAATTAATTATACTCGGGTGAGTTCTATGTTGAGTATAAAAAGTTCCTGGCGCTTTAATAGATGTGAAGAGAAACTTTGTGCAATAAATTAAGTGCGATGAGTGAAATGAAAGGCACATGAGAATGAGCGTGTTGTCTTGTTGTTTATTCTTTTGCTTTCTTGGCAAACGAATGAAAGTTATCGCAAGCTAAGAATAAGAAGGGAAAAAACGAGAGTCAAAGGAGAAGAAAAAAATTAATTAAGACATTATGAAAAATTTATAAGCACAAAGATGAAAAGGAGAAATTGCATGGACTTTTCAGCTGCCCCAGACATTTCTTTTGTATAAACTTAATTTTCACCACTGAATAATAAAGGGTGGCTTTATATACTAAAGAAGAGGAAGGGGATGAATAAAGAAGATGTGTATGAAATTGTCGGCAATAAATTTTCATCTTGGATACACACGCAAACGAAAGAAAAAGCGAGTCAAGAAGTGAAAGTCGGTAAAAGATGTTGTACTGCTGCTACTACATACTTTATCTATCCAAACATGTGAAAGGCAATTAATGAGAATCTTTCTGCGCTGCAATAACGTAATGACTTTTGTGAAGGCAAAAACATTTCTCTCTTTTCTAACTATCTGACTGTCGGAATGTTTTTACAAATGATACACACATCTACCTGTATGTGTATTAAATTCATTTATCAATCATTTAAGCTCCTCTCGTGAATGTCTTGCTAATGGAAAATGACAGCAACAGCAAAATAACAACAACACTTTTACTCCTGCTACTTTAATTGTCTTATCCTACGAATTATAAATTACATTTTCGTTCTTAACTTATGCTTTCATTCCCTCGAATGTGTTTTTTGTTTGTTTATTTATTTGGCATGAAAGTGAAGAATATCTTTTGCCTTTCTGATGAATTTCTTCCTCTGCTAATTATTTTAGATATCGAGGAAAATTTTGTAATTCTAATTATAATATCATTTTAACATTTAAAGGGAGAAATTATCGAATATTTGTTATTAAAAATCTTACGTTAAGGCTCAGTTGTTAAGCAAAACGTCTACCATAGCTACATAATTAAAATATCATAAATTTACTTCATCATGAAAATTCTAATTCAATATTCTTATATCTCATTACAGGGACCTCCAAGGAAACAACATAACAATTATTTATGAGACAGATTTTATAAATTTATCGAAACTTAGAATTATGTAAGTATATTTAAAATTTAACCTTCTTTTGTGGCTTTTTGATAAATAAATGAATGCAGTAGACATTGTTTTTTTCCCTTATCTTTAACAAAAAAGCAAGCAAGTGAACATGAGAAAGAATGTTGGGAATTTATCGCACATAGTAAACCATTATCCACTTTTAATTATTTTCTTCCCCACGTTTTTGTGTGTTCTTTTTCACATCCCCACTGAAAAAAAAATAAAATAAAAGAAGATAAATATAGTTTCCATGCCAATGGTATCGCTATCTAATAAATTTTTATTTTAAGGATAAATCTCCATTCTATTGTATCGTTTTTTCTTCATCTCGCACATACCAGCAACAGTATTGCGTTACACGCATTCCATTACATGCTCATTCTCACTTCTCTCAAACTCAATCTCATGGGGATGCAAGAGAATGCTGTTACATTATTTTTTATGGACATTTTTCTCTCCACCACAAAATAACATAAAAAAGCGAAAATGTATATGTATCTATAAAACCATAAAAAAAACCACCATTAAAACGTAAAGAAAAAATTACAAATTACTTCGGTGCTCAGCAACCGAAGTATTACTTTTGTTGATTTCAAAAAACCAGTTTTTCGCATTTCTCTCTAAAACGCTGCATAAAAACATGTAAACATCTAGTATAGGAAATACTGCTTTCGAATTCCACGTCGAACAAAAAAAACCGCTTGTCAATTGGACCTTCCTGAACCGAGTTATGGCCCAAAAACTGCTCTGTTTGTCTGTATGTTCGTATGTGTCAGGGCTACAGGTCACAGATTTCATTTTTTTACCAAAATTTTTGCAGATTCGTAATCAGCGACCCAAAATTAAGAACTGATAAACTTTTGGTGAAGATTGGTGCAAGTGAAGTGCATGGTGCACCATGGACTAGTGCACCATGGCACTAGGGCATGTAAAAAATCAACTTTTTCATTATATAGGAGTATTGGTACTCGTTGGAAAGGTCTTGACGTGTAGATCACGATGGTAAAAACATTTTTTGGGATAATCCCAACCATAGGCCAGTGCATGCCGGTCAATGGTGGTCTGGCATGATTGGTTGATCAAAAACTTCCCAAATGTTATGAAATGTAAAGAAAACATGTCCGAAGTGATTTTTTCGACATAAAACCCTAGTGCACAGACTTCAGGCACTAGTCCATGATGTTTAAAATTTTATAAAATATAGAAATATAGCATGCCGTTGTAAAGATCTTGACGCGTACAGCACTATGAAGTAAATTTCTTCCGGGATAGTGCACGACAACGAATGGTGATCTGGCATGATGTTCAAATGATGCTTATTACACTGATCTATCACGCCAGTGCGAGCAAAGCTCGTACTGCTACTCAAAACACTGATCTGTCACGCTAGTACGAGCGAAACTCGTACTTTTTATATGATTCGACCGTAGGGCGAGCATGTTAGGTTGAGCGGAGCTCATCGTTTGACGAAGTCAAACGTTCAACAACTTACTAAACTGATCTTTAACAAGTCACCAAATGCAAGCAAAGCTTTTATTGCTACTTGTGATTTGATACTACCTAAAAATGTGAAATTCTGAAAGAAAACTTGTTTTACACAGTCCAATCGACAAATATATTGAGCGTTAGAAAAGGAAATACGAAGACACTTGGCACCGAAGTACTCTTGAAAAGTTCTGAAAGAACTTTTCATGAGATGTCAGTGCTAAACTGATCTGTCACGGGACACTGATCCGTCATAAGACACTGATCCGCTCGTTTTTTTTCTTTTTATTTGATGAGTTGCCATTAAAAGCGGCGTCTCGAACTCTACCAAGACTTGATTATTGCGCGCGGTGTATGAATAAAATGAGTTTTAATAGGATTCAGCAGAAGCAAACTATCATCTCATGAGACTGCAAAGCAAGAAAGTTTCATTTTGGAGAGTAATAATTTCTTGTTAGCATGAACACACACACAAGGGTAGAAAATTGAGCAATTCAGTTGTAAAATTGTAGCAAAAAAAAAAAGTTGAAAGTTTTTGCCCCTTGACCTGCAAAAAAAGAACCTTCATAAAATTCATTTTCTGCAATACACATTTATGCACATACATGCGTGAAATTGGTCTCTTTCATTCACATCTTTTATTATTATTACTATTGACATTTATATGTACCCTTGCAAACACCAGACTATACAGGTTTATATTACTTTCTTACACGCAACTTCTGTATTATTGCTTGGGTGAGATGAAAAACGTAAATTTGTTTTTCATGCACTCATGAGACACAAACAAACAATGAAAAATAATGTAATGTCCCTTTGGAGAGCGAAACATAAGGAAGAGAAAAGAAAGAAAAGAGCTTCTTGCTACATTGCTTCCTATGACAACGGGGTGATCACAATAAAAAAGAATATTTCACATTTTTCATCGAATTATTTTTCACTCTCTGATGCTCTTCGTTTTCTTCTATTCAATATGTATGTAGGTTTGAAAGAAAATATAAGTGGGGCTACAATAATAATAGCAAGGGTTGGTGAGACTAGTTATAAATTTTCTTTTCGTATAAAATATTTAACTGCTCTTTTCTAGTTTAAAAAATATTTTATTACTTTTTATACGAATTTTGTAAAATGCAAATAAAATAAGAAATTGCAATAAAAAATGTTTAACATTAAGTAAAATCAATAAAATATTTAGTTATGAAAAATCTCAAGATTCAGTTCTATCCTGTAAAAATTCATATTAAAATCTTTCTCTAAATTTCAATAGATCAAAATTTCATTTATTATTCAACTATCAACCTTAACATTTCCTTTTTTCACCTCTGTTAAATCTCTTTTTTGGTTTTTCTCAAGATAAGTTATTGAAAAGTTCATAAAAAGACACCTCAAGCCACAAATGTAACCCATCAATAACAATTTTTTGTCGAGTTATTAAAAGATCTTTCGCCTCAATCATGGAAGTTTAAATCCCCTTGGATATTCGTCTTTACACACACAATTCTTTTGCGTTCTCGCTTCATGATGAAGGAAAAGTTGTATTAAAGAAGAAAAAATATCCAATTTTGCTGGTGTTGGCATAAAAGACATTTCTTAAAGAGAGAAATAGAGAGAGGGTGACATTACATACATAGAATGAAATATATATGATTATTGCCAAAGTACCCCATCATCTATTGAAGGAGGGATAAAAGGGAAATTGAGATAGAGTTCGTCATACTATGTAGAACTTATACAATGCTAGAAAATGAATGCGAAGAGGAAAAACTTTCTTTGCTTCTTTCTTTAGTTAAAAAATGAAAGAATATTCATCATGAATTGTTATTTGTTGCTTGCAATGACTGTCGCCACGATCAATAGTCTCTTTTTTTCTTTATCGTATGAGTCAGGATGTTTTTTGCTGTCGCTATTGTGACCATCGTGTCCTTCGTCGTGTATATGTATGTGCATGTAAAAGAAGTGACAAGAGCAGATAATCAATGATACAAGAGTGTATATGGTGAATAATAAATGACTTTAATCAATAAATTTCCTCGGTATGGCTGAATTTCATGCGATTTTTCAGTCTCCAATTTCTCTTTTCGATTCACTCGCTCGCAAATAAAGAATGACTAATACTCTCCCACAGAAAACCGCTCACTAATGAGAAAACAACGTTTCGTTGCTCTCTTCTGTGCTTCACGATTGTTGTCCATACAAATTCGAAATTAATTGGAGCTGAATAGTTAATTTCAAAAAAGAGCCCGTGCTGTTCAATGGCGACCAATACAAAAGAGTTAATGTGCCTGCTAAATGAGTTATAACGATGCGCTCTCAGCGATCTCATCACGATCCAAATTTATTGTGTTTTATAAATATTCATACTTTATTCGTAGGTTTTTGACTATTAATTAATTTTTTTACTTTGAAACATTCCACAAAAACTGTTTCGATGAAATTAATTACAAACACTTCCCATATCAAACTTTATCTCGCGCGTTTAATTTTCATAATTTATGTGAGTATTAAGATGCTTCAGGTATGAATGTTTTGCATTTGATTATGGAAAGAAGAAGAAGAAAAAAATGTTGTGGCCCTTTTTGTAGTCAACGCCTCACTCTCTAATGTTTATTTAATCTTTATTTCGACACAACAAAATCATCGAAATCTTTAGCATCATGATAACGTTTTAAAAAATAGTTAATGTGCCTTCTTCCTCTGTAAAAATCGTTGTTGGATGTTTAACATACTTAATTATGGCGATAAATAATTCAAACCGTATCGAATTGAGCAAACAATCGCCTCTTTATCGATTTCCATTTAGCCGAAAAAAAAAGTCTCTAGTCTTTTTCTCTCTTGCGCACACATCCCATTTATGGAATTTGTTGTTTTTTAATTCAATATCATTTTTCGTTTGGGTGTTTTTATTTGGACGGTAAGATGATCGTCAAATATTGGATTTTGATTATGTGAGAATTGAAAATAAAAATTAAAATAAATTTTTTCCCCTCTCTCTCTCTCTCTCTCTCTTTCTATCGATTGAATAAACTCAAGCATTCGATTCATTAATAATCTCAGATGTCTGACTAATGCGAGCATTAGCTTGTATCAAATTTTCGATAATCAGAATTTATTGGTCCATTGAGAAAGAGAAGAGTTTTATTGATTAGTGAAATTGAATTTCCAAATTTGTCACAGTAAATTCTCTGCTAATTAAACGATTATCAGAGATTAAAATTTACAAACAGCAAATAATTATGAGAAATTTTGAAACAGTGTGAAAAAAAGTTTATTAAACTCCACAGCATGCACCACACAGCTATCTATCAATTTGTTAAAATTTAATCTTACACACTTTAATTTGAACTGTAACGAACTCAATTGCTTGCAAGTCACACATCAATAACAATGCAAGACGCTAGTTAGATATGTGTACATAGAAAGAGTTAAAAAATATTCATTTCATACACAATCAATCAAAGATCATGTCAAGTTTCGAGAAATAAATGATTATTCAACTTCTTTCTCTTTCTATCCAAGTTTATTGATTTCGTATTAATAAAATTACTTTTCGTACGACTTGCTACGCAACATGAGCTCGCCGGCGAGTATATAAACAGAATATATGCATAAAAGTCACAAATTTGATACTGTCATGCGGGATAGCGTCTAATATTTATCTCGAGAAATTTCCAAATGTTAAAAGCCAAATTCCAAATTGATTGATTAATCAAATTGACAACAACAAAAAAAGAAAGAGCTGCTGCGAGTGACACAATAAGAAGAAAAGGGCGAAGTCACTTAAATGCTACTTCTCATTTAATTCTAACACAAATTTATTTACCGTTGCATGCATTTACCTTTAAATGCAACTGTCGATGCTGATTAATGATCACTGATTGAATTCACTCCCTATTGCTTCACTTTAATATTTATTCTTTTTCTACAAATGAATACAGCTCAATTATGTGTGCGATTTATCATTCACTGATTTTTATTACACTCGATTATGATGATGATGATGAATATATGGCTTGTTGTCGAAGTGTTGAGTGTGATAATAAAAATCATAAAACAAGAGCCAGCAAGCTATTTTAAAATTCAATTCACGATTATTAATGACTTTGCAAATTCTCCGACACTAATAGTCAATAAAATCATAAACTTACTGTTCACATTCGAGTGATTTTTATCACACGCAGTCATCTCCAAAAAAATCGATAAAATCAGCTTTTATTGGATGCTCGAAATAATAAAAATGAGTAGATACAGAAGGAGAGAGTAGGCGTTATTCATTATTGGCGAATAATTTATGTATCATATCTATCATCAAGCAGCCTCTATCTGACTTTTAATTAAAATCACTCATGCATGTGACAATATGCGTGTGTGAAAAATGTCCATCATTAAAAACCATTATGAAAATCACTCTCGAGCGCGCTCGTTTTATTCATTTTCCATAAACAAATTTCAAATGTTCGCCTTCAAGCGGGATGAAAAACATATACATAAAAAAATCAGAGCGCGGCTCGAATGAGAGTAAAAAACTGCTGCCTATAAAAGTTTTTTTTTGTTTTATGGCTTAATTAGAGAAGTTGTGGGACAGCTACAAGAGTAAGAGAGAGAGAGATGAAAAAGCTCATGCAATTAAATTAAAGAGTCTCAAGATTAAAAAACATTAAATTGCGGTGGTGGCAGAGGAAGACAACGAATGAATGTCGCAATGGTCATTGAGATAACTATAATTAGAGAGACTAAGTTATGGCATTTAAAATTGAATCTGGTTAATAGTTGAGATTTAATGATGAAACACTTCATTTAATTAAAATGCTTCTGCTTATCAAAAAAAAATTAAATTGCATGAAAAAGTTTATAAGTTGTTCATAGACTTTAAAAATTCACTTAACTCTGAGGATTATCGCTAATACTTTTTATAGCTTCATTTGTAATCATAAAACGTATGCACAGAATCAAGTGTGTGAAAGAGAAGAGAAGAGAAAATTGCCAACAATTTAAATGTAACTCGCTTGCCGACAATAACTACAAATATGCATTCATCATTATTGTGCAAATTCAATTAAAATAGCACACGAAACACATGCTGAGAATAATGATAATAATTTTTAATGATTTCTCCTTATGCCTCTTCTTTTGTTTCCATAATTGCAGACAATTAACAGATAATCAACTGCACACAATCGAGAAGGATGCATTTGCCGATCTCGTTGCTCTCGAGAGGCTGTAAGTAACATATTAAACAATTTTTAAATATTCAAAGTGTGTTTTTGGCATAGCACAAATAAATTCTTAAGCCGCACCTAAAAAAGTTTAAAATTCTCTACTTTAAAAACTTTTAAATGAGTAGACATGGATTATAAGTGAAAATTTTTAATTTAATTGAAATTCCAATCTTGTGTGAATTAATTAACTGAGTAGTAGTCGCACAGTGATTGCCATAAATTTAATACCGTCAATTGTAAATACACTGTTTTCTGCCAGTGCCAAAAACATGCAACCAAATGAAGGAAAATGAAAGCAGTGAACTTTTACGATGAGAGCTATTAAAACTTTGTCTTGTAATCTTCTCAACTTTTTTTCTCTCTCTCTTCCATCTCTTTTCCTTCTTTCGCAGGCGATTAAACAACAATAAAATTAAAACACTTCCCGATAATTTGTTGGCGAGCATGTCCAATTTAGTGCGAGTGTAAGTTAAAATTTTTCCCTTATTCTCTTGATATTCCGAATCATTATACTTTTCTGCAGTGACTTATCAAATAATGAGATCGTGGCAATATCGAAGCGCATGTTTAAAGGCGTTGTTGCGCTCAGAAGTCTTCAATTGGATCACAATCAGATCGTATGCATTGATGAGCAAGCATTGAAGAATTTACATGAACTTGAAATTCTCACACTTAACAACAACAACATAACGACTATGCCGCGCGAGATGTTTAGCAATATGCCGCGATTGAGGGCACTACGTCTCTCTGACAATCCATTTGCATGCGATTGTCATTTGTCGTGGCTTTCTAAATTTCTGAGAAGTTCACCAAGATTGGCACCTTATACACGATGTCATTCGCCAAGTCAGCTTAAAGGACAGAACGTGGCTGATTTGCACGATCAAGAGTTCAAATGTTCAGGTAAATTTTCTTAAATATAGAATTTTTAAATTAACACTAAAAATTTTGCTCTCTTTCTTACTCAGGTTTGACAGAACATGCTCCGATTGAATGCGGTGGTAGAAGTCTATGTCCACATCCGTGTCGATGCGCTGAGGGAATTGTTGACTGTCGTGAGAAAAGTTTATCAAATGTTCCATTGACCCTGCCAGAAGACACAACTGAAATGTAAGCACAAAAGAAGAGCAATAAGCTGCTCTTTATTCAGATTTTGACTCTCATTCTTCATTCTCTCTTTTTCATCATACAGACGATTGGAGCAGAATTACATTACAGAAATTCCTCCGAAAGCATTTGCAAATCATCGCCGTTTGCGGAGAATAGATTTGTCCAACAACAATATCTCGAAAATTGCTTACGATGCTTTTGC
The DNA here is from genome assembly GCA_014622435.1 of Polypedilum pembai. NCBI lineage: Eukaryota > Metazoa > Arthropoda > Insecta > Diptera > Chironomidae > Polypedilum > Polypedilum pembai. The sequence continues at coordinate 28,692 of JACWBX010003864.1, forward strand.
CGGATTAAAATCTCTCAACTCACTTGTGTTGTATGGTAACAAAATCAAGGAGCTACCAGCTGGCGTATTCAAAGGATTAACATCGCTGCAATTGTTGCTACTCAATGCTAATGAGATTTCGTGCATTCGCAAGGACTCATTCAAGGACCTTACTGGGTTGAGCCTCTTATCTCTCTACGATAACAACATTCAATCACTCTCAAATGGAACATTTGACGCATTAAAGCAAATTCAGACATTGTAAGATAAACAAACACCTCGAGGTGGAAGTAATTTCACTAATGCCTTTTTCTCATCTTTTATCGTTCAACAGACATTTGGCACGTAATCCATTTATATGTGATTGCAATCTCAAGTGGCTCGCTGACTATTTGCACAAAAATCCAATTGAAACAAGCGGCGCCAAATGTGAAGCACCAAAACGAATGCATCGCAGAAAAATTGAATCGTTAAGAGAGGAAAAATTGAAATGTAAGATATTTTGATTTTAAAAATTTTCCAAATGAAATTAAAAATCAAACCACGATGATTTAGGTACGGAAGATTTACGTAGCAAATATGCTGCCGATTGTCGTGCTGAGCCAATTGAATGTCCTGCAGTTTGCCATTGCGAGCGTACGACTGTCGATTGTTCGGGACGTTCACTGAAAGAAATTCCACGTGACATTCCTCTGTATACGACAGAACTGTAAGTGCTATATCACAATCATTGTCACACTGAGTGTGATTTACATATTCATGTGATTTAATTACAGCTTGCTGAATGACAACCAGTTGGGTCGAATAAAATCTGATGGACTTTTTGGACGTTTGCCAAATCTCGTCAAATTGGATTTACGAAGAAATCAAATTACTGCCATTGAACCGCGTGCATTTGAAGGTGCATCGAAAATTCAGGAAATGTTGATTAGCGAGAATAAAATGACGGAAGTGCATAACAAAATGTTTTTGGGTCTTCACAATTTGAAAACATTGTAAGTACATTTAATTTTTTTTACGAAAATGACAGCAAGTCATTTAGCCTGAAGCCTTCAGCAAAAAAAAAGTCAACCGCAGTGCAAAAAAGAGCTTTTACGTTTTAACACTCTAAAGTGCTGTGCAATGGCATAAAATTCTTTTTAATTACGACCTGAAAAGAGAGAGCGCGGGGCGACAAAAAGTGTCAACACGCTATTCAGTATTATAGTAGTGGCGAGAATCACAATTAGACTAATTGTAGCCCTTTTATTTGCTGTTGTTATAACTGCCACTAACATCTCCGCCTCTACCTATTCATTTTCCGTGAATTTCCACGCGTCTAGTGTTATTTCCCTTTTCATCAGTAATTTTCACTTCTCGTGACATGAAAATGCAATAATTTTTATAATGAGTCGCACTCTTTTTACAACTTAAGATTTTTATCACAATTTTTACTTATTTTGAAAGTTCTAAACTAAATTGTATCCAACATTTTGTAAATATTTTTTGTTTGCTTTCTTCTTCTCTAGATCAATGTTTGATAACATGGTTTCTTGTGTTATGCCTGGAAGCTTTGACCATCTCACATCACTTACACAATTAAACTTGGCATCGAATCCCTTTTCGTGCAACTGTCACTTGGCATGGTTCTCTGATTGGCTACGAAAGAAGGAATTAGGAGGAACGCCTGCACGTTGCGCAACACCAGCAAAAGTTAAAGATGTTGCAATTAAAGAGTTGCCTCATCATGAATTCCGCTGTAGCGGTGAGAGCGATCAGGGATGTTTGGGTGAAGACTACTGTCCCGCTTCATGTACATGCACCGGCACGGTTGTTCGTTGTTCGCGAAATTCTTTGAACGAAATTCCCCGAGGCATACCAAGCGAGACTACTGAATTATATTTGGAGTCAAACAACATTTCAATGATTCATTCCGATCGTATTCGCCACTTAAAATCATTAACACGTTTGGATTTGAGCAATAATCGTATCAACATTCTATCTAACTACACATTCTCCAATCTCACAAAGCTTTCAACTTTGTAAGTATTCATAAGAATTTATGATGGCTCGTATCAAAGATCATTGACTGTAGTGAGAGCTACCTACTTGATTTCATATGAACGATAATGTGCAATTGCAATCTGTGGATTATTCATTAATACAAATCTTTTTCTCTCTCTCTGTCTCTCTTTCACTATCATAAATAGGATAATAAGCTACAATAATCTGCAATGTGTTCAGCGACATGCATTGACGGGCTTGAAAAATTTACGTGTTTTATCGCTGCATGGAAATCAATTTTCCATGATACCTGAGGGTTCATTTAACGATCTACAATCGATAACTCACATGTATGTATTCACAAACACTCAACATCATCATCATTAAAAATCTATAAAATGTAGAGAAATTTTTTATCCAATTAAATTTCGAAAAAATACGTTAAAGTGATTAAATTTTTTTCTACATATGATTGTTTTAATTATTGAAATTTTCCCTCATTTCATTTAATGCAGTGCATTGGGAAGTAATCCATTATATTGCGACTGTTCATTAAAATGGCTTTCTGAATGGGTAAAATTGGATTATGTTGAGCCAGGAATTGCACGGTGTGCAGAACCAGAGCGAATGAAAGATAAACTGATATTATCGACGCCAGCAAATCAGTTTGTGTGCAAGGAGAAAGTCAGTGATGAAATTTTGTCAAAATGCGATGCTTGCTATACATTCCCATGCAAAAATAATGCGGAATGCATTGTAAAACCAGAGAAACAATACGAGTGTCGTTGCGTTGCTGGCTATCATGGGGAACATTGTGAGCACATGATTGATGCTTGCTATGGAAATCCATGCAGAAACAATGGCAAATGCAGTGTGCTTGAAGAAGGACGTTTTAGCTGTGATTGTTTGTCGGGTTATAAAGGAGCAAGATGTGAAATCAACATTGATGACTGTGAAGAGCACAAATGTCAGAACAATGGCACATGTGTTGATGGCGTTGAGTCATATACATGCAGTTGCTTGCCAGGTTTTACTGGCGAGTTCTGCGAACAAAAAATCGAATTTTGCGGAAAGGAATTTAATCCATGCGAAAATGGCGCAAAATGTATCGATCATTATACACACTATACATGCGAATGTCAAGCCGGTTTCCGTGGTATCAATTGCACAGATAATATCGATGACTGCGAAAACCATATGTGTCAAAATGGTGGAACTTGTGTCGATGGCATAAATTCATATTACTGTGAATGTCCAAGTGATTTTACTGGCAAATTCTGTGAAGGCACACCAATGGTTGCAATGATGTATCCACAAACATCACCTTGCCAGAATCATGAATGTAAATTCGGTGTTTGCTTCCAACCAAATCCATCATCATCTGAATATATGTGCAAGTGCAACCAAGGTTATACAGGAAAACGCTGCGAATATCTTACATCCCTCACTTTTCTTCATAATAATAGCTTCGTCGAAATGGAGCCATTGAGAATGAAACCGGAAGCAAATGTTACCGTTATTTTCAGCACTACACAGATGAATGGCGTTCTTATGTACAATGGAAACAACAACAATGAACACTTTGCAGTTGAGCTTTTTAACGGACGTATTCGTGTGAGCTATGATGTTGGAAATTATCCAACTTCGACTATGTACAGCTTTGAGATGGTTGCTGATGGAAAGTGAGTTAAAGCACTCTTTAGAATTTTATCTTAATAGAATTGATATTAAATGCTCTTCCTATCTTTGTCATTTATAGATACCATATGGTTGAATTGATTGCAATCAAAAAGAATTTTACACTACGAGTAAATGGCGGTCAAGCACGCTCAATTGTGAATGAGGGTACAAAAGAATATTTAAAGTTCTCTTCACCAATGTTCCTTGGCGGAGTTCCACCCGAAGCTGCACAGCAAGCATACAATCAATATCACTTGAGAAATATGACGAGCTTCCAAGGATGTATGAAAGAAGTGTGGATAAATCACAAGCAAGTTGATTTCGTTAATGCAGCACGTCAGCAAAAAGTCAGTCCTGGATGTGCACTTTATGATTCCGACTCGGAAAATGATGGTGAAAGTTATCAAGATCAATTTATTCAAGAACCACCAGAAGATGAGTCGAAGGAAGAAGTGAGTGTGAAATTTATATAAAATCAATTCAGTCTTTTAATTTTTGGCTTCACTCTAGGATCCATGTGATAATAATCAGTGCAAAAATAGTGGAAAATGCATACCAAACAACAAGGGCTCATACAATTGTAAATGTAAGAAAGGTTTCAGAGGTCGTTTCTGTGAACAAGGTGAGACAGCAACGGTGTTAATGTCACGTAAATCGGTGGTGGAGGAATACGATGAACAACCTTTCAACAAAGCCACTAACGGTATAACGCTTATTTTCATAAAATAACTATTCTCTAACCCATTTCTCTATTCTATCACTCTCTTTTTATGTAAATTTTAACTAAAACAGTCAATGTGATTTTAAGCTTTCTTGAACTTTGCATTTTAAACAAAATCGATTCAACAGTCTATTAAAACTCACATGAAGTCATATAAACATACTAAATAAATTCATATTAAAACACAATGTGGTGTGTATTAACAAAAAAACATGCTACATTTATTCATTCATTTCCTCGCAAATGGATATTGCATGACATAAAATCATTCATTTCGAATTCAATTATTATTGTCGCTTTTCTCTCCGTTCATTCTACAACATCTTTATCAATCAAAATTCATTAATTCCTAACTAAATTTCATCTTAAATACACGCCCGATTTGCCTCACTAAATAATTTGCCTTTTATTTGTATTTGACATCGTCACGCAATGTATATGTGGAAAATTATTGGTAGCAGAATATTCAAAGACTGAAATTTCAAGAGAATTGTTTTCGTTTGTTTCTTTCTGAGAAATGATTTTAGTTTTATTGTTTTTATTTAATTACGTTAATGGACTAATCATCATCCAACTAATTTATCTTTTTTCTTTTTCCTCTCTACTGTTTTATAGTTCAATGTCACAAAGAGCAAAAGAGTGACTTTTATACTGAGAATGGTTGCCGATCAGTGAAGCCAGTTAAAATTGGCAAATGCGTCGGCGGATGCGGCAATCAGTGCTGTGCACCAAAGCAGACACGAAAGCGCAAAGTGCGCATGGTTTGCAACAAGAACAACAAAAAGAATAGTTATATTAAGGAATTAGAAATAGTACGTAAATGCCATTGTACAAAGAAATGCTACTGACTGCAAGACGCGACTACCCAACAAAATATAATTATAATTTCTAGTAATCTTAAGTCTAATAATAATAATGATATGTTAAACGGTAATAAATATGATGATAGTAATATTAAAAGCGATAACACAATGAGAAGTGATGAAGAAGAAATGTATATGATGGCAGGCGATGATCCTTCAGCCTACTTTTTACCAGCAGCACCTGCTGCTCTCGAAACGGCGTCGTTGGTGGATGACGACGACTCCGATGAGGATGATGACGATGAAAATTATCATCGACCAATTAGCCATCATCATCACAGTAGTGTTATCGTTCCAACAACAAATTCAACTAATCAAATGTTAGATGTAGTAAATAATAAGAGACAACAACAACAAAGAAAAGGTAATAGAAGACAAAATAATCGAAATAGACATCGTAATAGCCAGAATCAGAATGATGGTACATCTTTTGATGAAGGCAATCCCATTAATGTAATTTCCGCATTCAATCGAACGGGTAAGATTTACAACAAATTGCGGAAAAATGATGCTGTTAAAGTAGTCGATACGCCAAGTGGCCGTGCGGGTTTCGTCTATCAAAGTAGCAGCAACAGCAATAGCAATAATAACCATCAAGAAACTCCCTTGAGTCCATCAATCAAACAGAGTAGCTGGGATGATGATACACAGTTTTCACAACAAAATCAATTTGTTAATCGTAATGCAAATGATGTGAAATTGATGCCATCATCCTCAGCTGCTGATGACACAAATAACAAGAAAATCTTGCCTGTCCTCACGAAGGATGGCAAAATTGCTCTTGTAGTGCGAGGCGACACGAGTCGTCATTTTGATGAGAATCAAAATAATGGCAGTGGCAATAGCATCAATACGAAAAAGTATGAGCCAATAACCAATCTTACATCGATCATTACGGCCCTTAACAGTAATAATGACAATAATTTAAAGCATAACGACAGTATTAATGTTAATTTAGCTAATGAAAGCCCAGAGCTGAAGTCAATTCAGGAACAAAATCGACTCATTAATCGACTTGATGACTTTTTTGCGTCTGTCACGAATAAGGTGAAGCACATTGAGGAGGAGATTGAACATAAACTGGGAATTGGTTTAGAGTCAACAGATTCAGATGAAGGTCAAGAGGCTGATGACGACAGTTATCGCGGTGAGGATTCTATAACAACTACAACAGCTGAACCATTTGGTGAGGATGATCGAAAAGACACGTTGCTCATCAATCGACCACTCTCTGAAGTTCTCGGTCTACCGAAAAAAACTCATTATCATTATCCACACGATCCAATGTTACATCCAATCATGTCAACTTCTGAAGTGCCTCATTCAACGAGACACAATGAAAATCGTAGAATTGACAAACTGGAGACAACACTCCATCATCCACCCCCCTCAACAACTACAACGACTGATTCAAGTCAAGCTGAAGAATTTGACCTCGAAAGTCCGGAGAAAATAAATATTGCAGTTATTCCACGCTTCGATTCAGAATTAGAAGAGCGATTATTTGGAAAGGGTCGCGATAATACAAATCGCAATTTGAATGAGATTTCGCAGACGAGTGGAGGTTCAGCTTCATCAATTCATGGCGCAATTCAAGTGATGATATCAATTGCTTGTGCTTGCGCCATTTTTGGTGTCGTTGGCACTTTCTATCGAATTGAACTCGTGAATCATATTAGAATTATTTATTGGTGACTATTTAGGCCGACAAATGATCGACGTATACCAAGACAACAGGAACAAAGAGAAATCGAAGAACCCGAAATGCTATAGTCATTGCCACTATTATCGATTAACATCAAGAATAAATTGTTATTGCTGCTGCTGCAAACGTCATTTAGATGACGCAATTGTTGATAGAAAGAAAACTTTATTTATGCTTTAATTACTCTTTGTAGTTAGACATGAGTTGAAATTAAAATAAAAATTTTGCTCAATTAATATGCAAGTGGGAAAATTGGGATTGTTAGCTAATGTCTTCTATTACCTTTCCTTTGGGATTTTTAGGGTAAAAAATCCAAAAAAAATATTTAAAGTCATATTACTATCATTACCTACGTATTATGAAGAAGAGAAAAAAACGAAAAATTTATTGTTGAGTCAAATGAATTTTATAAAAAAAAGATGATCCAGACAAAAAATTGCCGTTTAAATTAACCATCATCAAGAAAAATGAGAAAATATTTTTTTTAAGAAAATAAATTTCATTGAATGAAACAAAACAAAATAGTTATAGGGTAGTCGCGCGATTCAGTTTATGATTAATTTCTTTTTATTTTTTGTTGTAAATTTTTAGATATTAAAAAAACTAGAGAAAGATGAAAAATTTGTGTTTTGGATTTCAAAAGTCCAAAAAAGTGAAAGAAGATTTTTATTTATGCAGATTAAAAAGGTTTTTTTGTACATTTTTTGAGATTTTTATGAGTTTCTTCCTTTCTTATGATTTGCATTTAAGTAGATAGTCTTTAGATATTTTTTTCTTTTATGATTTTGTAAATTGTGCGATATGATTTTGATTAAAACAAAGATAAATATAATAGACAATAGAATGTCACAACAATTCCGTCGAACCTACACCACACAATCTCCCTCAAATTACTACACAAGCACCTTTTCACTGTTGATGCATAATATTTTTTTCGTTTTTTTTTTGAAAACGCATCTCATGCAACATATTAATCTCTATATTACATGTATTTTACGAGAAAAATAGAAAAAAAAATTATATCTTTGTCGTATATGTTTTTGTATATTTATTTTTTATTAAAAGGAAAATTGTATGATTATAAATTGGTTTATTTTCACTTTTGACATGCTTATGTTACAATTTTTACTTATATCAAAAAAGTGTTTATATATGTTTATCTGTTCAAAATGAAAATCAATGGTCGTCGTTAAATCGATGGAAAAAATGATTATTTGTGTATAAAAAACTAAAAACCTTCTGCTACTGCTTTAACACTTTATTTTCTATCTTTCACCTTTGTTTTTATTTTAAGAAAAAAAAGAAAACTTTTGGCAGATATACTAAAATGATTAACATAAGCTGTCTTTATATATGAAAGATGTAAATGTATATTGAAAAAAATTGAAATAAAGCAAAACTTATAAACATAAAATACTAAAAGCTGATTTTTTCTATGCAGCAGCATAAGTTTCAGCAAAAAATTGTTTCCAGTTCAACTTTTTATCAGCGCCTTTTAGATCTTCGTCACTTAACTTGTATTCATAATCAACAAGTTTATGTTTAAGCTCTACTGTGAAATAGTTTGAATTTTCTAAATGTTCTGCAACTGTTTCAAGCATCATATCGTAAGCGGCAACCACATCTCCACTCAAATTCGAAACTAATATGCAGAAAAGAGAGAAAACAAACAAGAGAATTAAAATAATGATAATTTCATACATATAATTAGTATTCATGAAAAACAAAATTTACCTTCGGATTCATAAGTGCGAATATTAAACATAAAATTATAATAATCGATTTGCATATTGAGATCTTCATTTGTATAAGTTCGCTGCAAATTTCCTTCCATGCATGTCAGGCAGAGAAGATTTCCTTTAATAGCCTAAGATAAAGAGTGAGAATTGTAGAAATTTGAATATTAATGAAGACATGATAAACTTAATTCATAAGAGAATGAAAATTATTTAATATGACACTATTACTTACCCATGAACAATGTTGTGTGTTATTGTTACACATTGGATTATCGCAAACAAACCAATTTTCATAAAATCGATGAATCGATTTCACAATAGCAGCACGCAAATAATTTTTAATTAATGGTAAATACTCAAGTGGACGAACTTTGCATTCTGCATTCGTGCACTTATCAAATATTGAAGATACTTTTCCATTTTCCTTTTTCAATGGAGCCGCAACGAAATGAATGTGCTTACATGCAACGCATGGGAATGAGAATTTTTCACAACTTCGATACTTTTTCTCATTTGTTTTTATCACAAGTTGATCATTATCTGGATTATCACTTCGAGTTTTGATTTTACTGCGAAAGTCTTTTGGATCTAGACCAAGTTTTTCAGCAATAACTGCACTATCAATCCCTTCAATTGGCTCCAAAAGTCGACTAATAACAGGATGTATTTGCTGTGAGAGATAATAGAATTTGTCAACTTTCAATTTTCTTGTCTCGTTTTCTGCATCAGCCTTGATTTCATCTATGTGATAGCCACGTTTTGGAGCAGGATTATCTGTGCCATCCTCACAAATGATATAATCAATCATGTCGCCTTTCTTGAAACGACGATTCTTCTGTACATTCATTCGATCTGCAACTTGGACGTGAGGCAATGAAGACATGTCTGCGTATTCTGATGGTGCTTTTGTAAGCTGCTTCGTTATTTCGAGCATTGGCAAAGGAATTTTATCCTCGTTAAAATCTTTGCCGAGTTGCGTTAGAATGTCGAAAATCTCATCAACTCTCTCATCCATTTCTTTTTTACTATCGACTGCTAACAGCGTATTCAATACGAGCTTACCCGTATCACTAGCAATTTTTGACCAGTCACGACGCACAATATCGAGACCTTTAAACTCATAGCTATAATCTAATATGTTGCCATCCTTTTGTGTCACACCTACAGCAGCATATTTTTTCTTTTTGAGCAACAGCAGCTTTTTATAGACACCATCGATATCTAATTCTACGTGTTTATAGATTCCATTAACTGCCTTCTTAATATTCGCACCAATTTTATTAACCTCTGCGAAATTTTGGGATCTCGTATTAATCATAATTGAATCCGTATCGCCATAGATTACATTATGATTTAATTTTTCGACGAGGGTTTTGGTTGCCATCAAAATATCACGTCCCTTGAAAGTTACGAGCGCTGCCAAATGTGGTGCATAGAAACGAGAACGTGAGAAGCCAAGACAACCGTACATCGAGTTTGCCGTTAATTTCAAAGCCAATTGTCGTATGTTGTATTGCATTTTTAACTCAGGCGATAGATTTGGCTTTGACATCAATGATTTAACATCGCGACGAGTCTCAACTAAGCGACGAATTTGCCGTGGTAAAATTCCCTGTTCTACTGACGAATCAGGAGGGTTGGGTAAGTCATTTGGGTCGCTTGGTGGAGCAATGGTTGTATAACAAATGTTATATTCTTGTATAATTGATGGATATAGCGAATTAAAGTCCATGAGTAAAATGTAACTCTCATAAAATCCTTTTATTGGATCCAACACAAGACCACCAGTGTATGCTGCTTTTTTCTTTCCAGTAGCACCGCCTGCAGCTTGCGTTGTAATATCGTGCGCATTTTCTCCCTCTTCCTCATCCTCCTTTTGATTGTCCTTCCATATCTTCTTATCAGGAATGATATATTGCTTCTCATAAAATGCATGCATCAACAGGAACTCATTTCGTTCAGAACGACCACCTTGAAGTGTTCGTGATATTAAATTTCCAGCAATGCTAGTGATTTGCAATGCAAGTGGTAAAATATTTAATTCGACCATTAGTTTGCTAATGTATATGCAATCTTGTACATTAATCTCCATAAATTCAATTATTGATGAACTTGCATCGTATGCATATGGAATATTGTCAAACAGAATTTCTTGCCGCTCGTCTTCTTTGATTTTGAGAATCTTTTGGCAAAGTGTACCCAAATCATAACTTCGACTCTTGATTAGCTCTTGTGCTGAGAGCTTGACATCACACACCATTCTGCCTATAAAAAACTCCATCACTTTCTTACCGGGAATATGATTTAGTTTTAGCCGTCCGATTCGTGACCAATTAGGAACTTTTAGATACGTGAGACGATTACAAATGATATCGAGTTGACAATCGTTTGAATCAAATGTGACAATCAAGTCGGGATCTACATTTTGATAAACACTCAAGAACCAAGTCAATAAATTACGTTCGTTTTCAAACTTGAAAATTTTAAAACGCTTGAATTTTGATATAGCAGACATCATGTCAATAGGCCAATTTTTGTTCGATGGATGTGTGATGCCAATGAATTGCCGAGTGACGAGTTTTTCATTGGGCTTATCGAGATGAAAAGAGTCATTTACTAAGCACGAAAGTTGAACAATCTCATTTCTATTATTTGTCGAATTCAATATACACTTTACATTTAGTGTGACGATTGTAAGCGGTGGAGGAGGCTTTTGTTCAGTAGAAACAGAAATGCAGTTAATGTCGGGACACGTAATTAGATTTTTAGTCCAACTCGAAGAGGCTTCGACTACTTTAAATTTTTTCACATCGAGCCAACACGGTCCTTTAATTTTGCGCTCAAGAATAAAAGTTTCAATTGGTGAAGTGTTTGTGCCGAAAATGTGCGCAATCGTTGAATATTTATTTTTCAAGTTGGGTGTTGGATGTTTGCCAGAATAAACGACTTCCAAGTACTCGCTTTCAAGAGGCACATGAACATTGGGCACCGAAAATGCAAATGATTTGTAAACTTTACGACTATTGAAAGAAGTAATTTTAATTTCCTTTGTAATTCGCTCATCAAATTCTTGATAAACATCTGCAATAGACACTTCTTGATCCGTGAGATTTTTTGCTTTAAAATCGTATAAATGTGTTCGTGGTAGTAAGAAAAGGTGACGATTGACATTTTCGACCCGTACACAGATAGAGTTGTATGTCTTAACTTTTCCAGGTACTTCAACTTTTCCAAACAAATAAATTTCACCTGGTCTGTTGATAGTGTCTGTCCAAGCATCTAAATAATAAAATTTTGTGGTTTCTGTATTGAAATCTATTTTTCCTGCTTCAGTATTGCTAGTATCAATTTCCATATCAGTTCCTTGCAGCTCATTAAAAATTGTCAAATCTGTACCATTTTGTGTTCTCGTTGAGATTGCCTTAACTTTGTGATCAATAATATTTTGCTTTTCCTGTTGCGTAGTGCTTATGATCTTTGCTGTTTGAATATTTTCCTTTTCGACAACTTTTGCTTCCGGTATCATCAAATCCTCTTCATCTTCAAAATCAATCAAAGATACTTCCATTATCTCTCTTGCTTCCTCTTGTTCACGCAACTGCTGTGGTGTCAACTTCGGTGGTAATTCAAGAGTTACTGCTTCATCAATTTGTTGCGGAGCTTCATCGTTTAGTATTTTCTTGGTCATTGTATTTTTGATATTTTGATTTTCTTGCTTTCGTTCTTCTTTCAATAAAGAATTTAAAATATCCTAAGAAAAGAATGTTAATGAAGTATTGATGAAATAAAATTTTTTGTTAAACTTACATCACCGTTAGACTCTGCTTTACTTTGCTTCTGAATTTTCTTACTAAACCTTTCCATATAGTTCTTTATTTCTATTTCAGACTCGGTAGCTTGCTTACGAATTGATTTGATTGGCATTGGTGCAATTGATGATGAATCATTAGTGACGCTAGAATTTTCATCAAGTTCTCCAAGCATATTTTTCAATAAATTATCATCATTCACGCTTGCTGACTCTTTTTCTTTTGTTTCTTTGGTGTTAAAGAAGTTCTTAAGAGATTTTTTCTTCGGCGCCGGTTCATCAGGCAATTTTCCTTTTCGTCTTTGAAGACTCTTACGCTTATTTGAATTTGGTTGCACTTCGTACTCGTCTTCAACATCATCAAAAATTTCTCTACCGTCCTCAACATATCCTTCACCAACTGTAAATATTATATAATTTAAGTTATTGCATAAGAGTAAATTATAAAGAAAACATACCATCATCTACAATCCAATCGTTTGCTGCTCGATCTGACACAATTTTCGTGTATTCTTCTTCATCAACCTCATCATAAATTTTTGTAGATTCTTCATTTATCCACTTATTTTTACTGCCAGATTGCTTCAACTCTTTCAATCTTTCAAAAGCAGAAGCATTTTTCTTTCCTCGAGTTCTCTTCGAACGAGAATTAGCAAGACCTGAAATTGATATGATAAAATATTCATGAAATCATTTTAATTATAATTTTTTTTGTACAAATAATTCACCAACTTCACCTTCTTCATCAGACATCTTATATTGTCACTTTGTTGTTTGATTTGCTTTTATTTTCGTAATATAATAGTTTTTAGTTGTTATTTAAGAACTTTCTTTAAAAAAATTCGCGCGCAAACTGATGAATATTTTAAATATTTTTAGGCCGTTAAAATAAATAACACTATTTCATATTTCATCAAACTTGTTATCCCCCAGAAGTTTTCCATTGCATAATTTTCTGTCCGTCAAACGTAAAATTATTCAATAAATTCCACTCAAGTAAGTATAATTCTTGTTATTATGTATAATTTACCAATTAAGTAAACATCGTTTCATAGAATGGCCGGAGGTGAAGAAGCTAAATTATCAGGTTTGGGAAAAATGTTCAATTCGACAACTTACACGGGAAGAGCGAATGTGAGTTTATTTTAATCTCATGAATTTCTATGAATAGTTTTGGGTTTTGACTGATAAAGTCTTTAATTTTTTCAGGTAGCTAAAGCAACATATGCTGGACTCGGTCTGATTATTGCCTACTTTGTAATGAAACCCAAAAAGAAGTAAAATCAATATTTAAGTTCAAAAGTGAATGCGCGAAAGCCATGAAAACATAATAAACCAACTAATTATAGTTCTCAAAGATATTTTTGTGTTTAAAATGACAGTGTTATGAAGTTCATACTAAATTTTCAGATTTATCTCCAACATATGACAAAAAAGACCAATTATTTAAAGAAAAGAGATTTTTATTTAAATAGAACTTAAATCTAATTGAAATCAATTTGATCGACAATTGAGCACATAAGCAGATCGCTAGGATTCACATTATCATTAGTTGTTTTTTCCATTGATGCATTTCTTTCGTCGTTGTCACTCATTTCAATATTGTCATCACAATTGAATGAAAGTAAATTTGTAAACGCATTATTTACAATATCTCGAACTTTTTCTATATGATAATTTAATCTAGAATAAGGAAAAATATTTGTGATGCTATTATATTTTAATTTGAGACTTCTTACCTCTTGCCGGTTTCATTTCGTTGTCTCTTCTGTAGCTCAATCATTACTCGCAATGTTTCTCTTGCTTGATGCGGTCTATATTCATTCAAAAGATGATGAATATGAACAAATAACAGAGTTAAATCATCAATTTTTTCAGTTCTACGAGGCGATTCTGGTGCATAAATTAAAATATCGAGAAGATCCAGAAAGTTGACGAGTAGAGAATGATTCAATTTTTTAAGCTCTTTCTTTCGTTCAAAATGCTGTGGATAAAGTCTTCTGATGGATTGACTTTCAAGTGGTCGAATTATCTGATCATCATTTGTGAATGTAGCACTGAAATCGACAATTATTTTGTAACTTAAAATAAAGAAAGACATCATTTTTATTAGATTGCTTACCCAAACATAGTATAAGTTTCAATTTTATCAGCTGAAGGCGGTTTAGGTGCAAGATTCCTCGAAAAATTTTCGTTTGTGTATAGTTTGATGTAATTTGTCGGTGGCAAAGGAAAAGAAGAAATGACCTGAGCATCTGGATTCTGAGCCATTTCGAGAAAAATTCTTTCCTGACTTTAATTTCTCTACTTTTTCAATGTTTTTCACAATTATCTAATGTAGAATATCTTATATCATATAAAACTATAATAAATATATGTTTAAAACAGTTGAAAGTGCTATTTTAATTAATATTTATTGTGAAGAGAAATTTTTGTTTATGTTATTTTCACACACACCAGAGGTCGCAAAATTTTGTTTACATTCGAAACGTTTGCCATCAAAAATTATTTATTTCGTGTAAAAATTAAAATAGTGAAATGGCGAATGAAAAAAACACAATATATGTTGGTGGATTAGCGGATGAAGTAACGGAAAAATTATTAAACGATATATTCATAGTTTTCGGTGATATTTCTGAAATTCAAATGCCGACAGATTATGAAAAAGGAAATCATCGAGGTTTCGCATTTATTTGCTATGAATCAAATGAAGACGCTGCAGCGGCAGTTGATAACATGAATGATTCAGAAATAGCTGGCAGAACAATAAGAGTAAATCTTGCAAAACCTCAAAGAATGAAAGAGAACTCAATTAAACCTGTGTGGGCAGAAGATGCATGGCTGCAGAAATACGCCGGTGTCACATTAAACAATGAAAATGAAGAAGTAAAGCCTGAAAATCCCGAAAATGTTACTATGACAGAACAGGAAGAGAAGAAAGCTAATCCTCAAGTTTATTTCGATATTAAAATTGGCAATTCTGATGTTGGTCGCATCATTATGTTATTAAGAGCTGATGTTGTGCCAAAGACGGCTGAAAATTTTCGAGTTTTGTGTACAGGCGAAATGGGATTTGGATTTAAAGGATCAACTTTTCATCGAATTATTCCCGAGTTTATGTGTCAAGCCGGAGATTTCACAAAGCACAATGGAACAGGCGGCAAAAGTATTTACGGAAGTAAATTTGCAGATGAAAATTTTAAACTCAAACACACGGGCTTCGGGACACTTAGCATGGCAAATTCTGGACCTAATACAAATGGCTCACAGTTCTTTATTTGCACAGCAAAAACAGATTGGCTGGACAATAAACATTGTGTTTTCGGAAAAGTTATTGCAGGAGCTGAAGTAGTAAAGAAAATTGAAAAGTGTGGAACAAAATCTGGAACACCGACACAAAAAGTTGTAATTTACTCTTGTGGTGAACTCAAATAAGATAATAATTTAAATAAAAAATAATTTTTTAATGAAGAAAGTCTTATTTTTATTTGATTATTAGAATGCATTAAAATACACGAATAAAATATTTAGTCCGAATCGCTACTGTCATCTGATTGATATTCTCCGACATTGATGTTGAATTTGTATTCTTGATCAACTCCCATGAAACAATCACTCATGAAATATAAAGTGTATTCGTAGTTTCCAGGACTTGGTGCAACAAAATCTAGTTTCACATTTGCTTTTTGTTGTAATGTCAACCTCTTGATAGATAATAATGAATTGTTTTTCGGATCACCTATAACAACCCACCATCCTTCTTCACGTTTTTGTGGAAAGAATGGTGCAATGACTGGGCCAGTTATTTCATCCTCACGTTCAAGCTGCACTTCAACATTCACACTTGATCCCGATCGAACATTATCTTTATCGATAACTTCGAATTTCATTTCAATATTCGGATATCTGTTACAGAAACGAGCAACATCAGCCATTTTCTTATCATCGAGTTGCAATAACTTGCTTCTTTCATCATCCTCTAACTCCATAATATCGAAAATAGTCTCAATTTTTTTCTCTTGACATCTCTTAATGATATCAGTTGTGAAATGTGGTAATTGTTTCAAATAAGAATCTTTGCTCCACATTGCTTGTGTAACCATCTGTGCTAATTCCATAGCAGCAACTGCTGGAGATAACCATCCATTTGACGAGAGTACATCAACACAAGCTTGAATCAAACGAATAGCTTTTCCCAAAATTGCCTCAGTATCGCTCTGCAATTCTGCACTCAATTGAATTCTAGATAAATGTGCTTGCAACAACAAATTAGTTTTGATATGAGGATCATTATATTTTGGAGCAGAGCCATTTGCACCAGTCAATTTATTGGGTAATCTCTGTGCAAGTGCTTTTAAAACAGCATCTTCACGATGTCGAACTACAACATCTTCATACTCAGCAGCTGAAGAGATAATTTCTAATAAACCACGAATTTTAGTCTTGTTATTCAATGACAAGCTAAACAATTCAATAGTTGTATAATTAATGTAGTAATAAGCTGCAATCATTCCAAGATTTAATGCCAATGTATCCATTTCATCCTCAATGCTTATGCATTTTGACTGTTCAAGATCATTGAGTGTGGTTTCTACCAATTCTGATAAATGATCAGATAGGAAGCTGTAAAGAAAGTAATGGTAAAAATGATAATATACTTAATTTTGTGCAAATAATAAATCTTACCTGTGAGAAACACCTTGCAAATTGTAATAATTTGGGTTTTGAGTTAAACGGCGATACAAAAATGTCCATGTCAAATAATCTACAGCATCTTGCTTGTTCTCAATAGTTTTTGTAACAATTTCAGCATTAAAATGATCGTGTAATCGATGATCAAGATGACTTTCCACAGGTAATGGTTCATTTAAGAACTTTTTGAAGAAATCTTTTTTAGCATTTTGACACATAAGCACACATTTTGCATCATCATCATCCATTGGTCGATTCGCTCTTCCAATCATTTGAATGACATCAGTTGTAGTCTAATGAGAAAAGAAGAAACTTTTAATTCACAAATTAAAATAATGATTTGTTAAACATACATAATCCTCATACGAGTGGTTCTTTCCATTATAATATTGAGTGTCCATAATAACGACGAGATAGGAAGAAATGTTCAATCCCCAACAAAGTTCACGAGTAACTACAGCAACTTGTACAGCACCCGAATCAAAAAGTTCTTCTACCATCCGACGATCTGATGGAGTTAATCCTTCATGAATGTAAGCAACGCCTTGTGACAAAGTCTCTTTCAATGTCTTATCAACAATATTATCCAAGAATTGTTTGAAAACTGCATCATCTTCGTCTGCGTGCAAGAATCTAGAAGATTGCCCCTCAGCAGCACAATATGTCAGTATATCAATTGCTGTCAAACGTGCCAATTTTCTCGATGTAACAAATACAATAGCTGGCTTATGTGGACTATATTTAATTATAGCATTATAAACTGGTTTTGACATTGCCGCAATTCTTGACGCATGATGCGTTATGCTGAAACCTTGAATATGAAGTTCCAATGGGATAGGTCGTACACTTGGGTGAAAATTAAATGTTGTGTTTGCATTACAACCGAGCCATTGAGCAACATCTTTGTAATCAGCCAAAGACGATGAAAGCGCAACAATTCTAATCTGCTTTTCTATTTGAGAACTGATGTAACGCATTCGCGAACAGACAACTTCCAAAACTGGACCTTCTTCGCCACCAATTAAATGCAACTCATCAACAATAATGAGATTAACATTTTGAATATTCTTGCGTTGCTTCCATCTTCTCGATAAAATATCCCATTTATCTGCTGTTGTAACAATTATTTGTCCTCGAGCGAGCAGTTTCAAATCTGCACCAGTCTCTCCAGTTAATTTCACGACACGCCATCCTAATGACTCAACAAATTTCTTATGCCACTGAATAAACATTAAATCAGCGAGGGCATCGTTCGAAACCAAATAAACACATCTTCCATCCTTATTATTTTGGAAGAGTCTCAAAATTGCAAATTCAGCAATTGTTGTTTTTCCTGAAGATGTTGGTGCACCAACAAAAACATTATCATCTGAATTAAAAACTGCATTGAAAACTTGTGTCTGAATCGGATTAAATTGAGGAAATTTATAAAGTGCTTCATATTCTTGATTTCGTAACGCAGTAATTGGTAATGGTTGCAAATCAAGCAATTCAGTTGGTGGCATGTTCTTTTCTGGTAAAATCAAATGACGGAAACTAACCGGTAATTGTGTTTCAGATGAAATCCAACGATCAGATACTACACGTAAGAAATATTGTGGAGGTAGTGGCTCAAAAACGGGAACGAAAAATTTCACCAAATGCTCATCTTGGGCATATTTCATTTTCAATAAAAAGTATTCATGATGTAAAATGACTTCAGAATCAACGTCTTCAACTAAAATCCAAAAAGCTTCAGATTGTCCGTGAACTTTTTCATCCCAAATAAAATCAGGCGTAATTGTC
The DNA here is from genome assembly GCA_014622435.1 of Polypedilum pembai. Lineage (NCBI taxonomy): Eukaryota > Metazoa > Arthropoda > Insecta > Diptera > Chironomidae > Polypedilum > Polypedilum pembai. The sequence goes on from JACWBX010003864.1 coordinate 47,647, forward strand.
AATTCAACTCGTAAAGTTGATCGTGTAATAGGTTGAATATGTGTTGATAACTCCAGCTTTGGAAATTGATGAATAAATTTGTGAATAGTTTTTCCAAGTTTTGGAGCACGAATGAGTTCTCCAATTTCATTTGGCTGCAAATCATAAAGACGTTCCCATGGGAAGTTTTTCTTTTCAATCTTCTTGACTATCTCCTCGGGCATTTTTCTAAATTGTCTTAACGGAGACATTGATTGCCACATGCGACGATCGATCATTTTGCATAATGTGAGACACTTGTCAGCTAATTGTGCCCAACCTCGATGTAAAACAATTTCAAAGATGGCGCGAACTAATCGACCAGCTGATTGCGTTACATAAACCATATCAGAAATGAGTGCAAATCCATCAAGTTTAAGTTGAGAAATGTAAGCCTGAAGCAAAACGTTTATCTTTGCACTTGGTTCTTCCATACTCTCTTTAATTGGAATTGGAACTCTTTCCATAAGTTTCTGTAATTCTAATTTTTCTTCTTCACGTACTGTAATATTTTTGAATTCACCACTCAATGAAAACACACGAAAAAGTTCAATTTCTGTGAGTGTTGGCTTCAACAATTGATTGTATGTTTGCATAGTCTCATGCGTACAATAATAATGTGAAGCGATTCTTCCCAATTCTGTCACTTGAAAATGACCTGATTTTCGATCATACTTCACTAATCCACTACGATCAAGTTGCACTGCAGCAGTATGTATTAAATCAGCACGATGTGCTTCAAGCAATTCATCATCTTTCAATTGATCATAAGAAATTCCATAAAGAGTTGGTTGTCTCATCATTCGAATGTAAAGATAAGAATAACCTAACCATGTCACTGCATCTTTTACATTTTGAATCGTTCCGAGAACTATTTCTGCATTCAACATATCTGGCAATTTTGAAATCAATTGTGACTCAACAGGCAATTGTTGATTCAATAAAGACAAATAATATTGAAGTTCACCGTGATTTGTAATAAGAATGCCTTCACCTATTGAAAAAAAATGAGAAAATGTAATAAATTAACAATGTAAATTAAATAAAAGATATAAAGGATAATAAATAGTCTAGAAACTTAAATTCAAACCTTTTGTATCATATTGAGGTCGACCAGCACGACCCAACATTTGAAGAACATCAAGAGCACCCAATTCTGTCCAACGACCTTTTTCTGGATTATAAACTTGTGTTCCTTTAATGATAACAGTATGAGCTGGCAAGTTAACACCCCAAGCGAGCGTAGATGTTGATACTAAAACTTGAATGTGCTTATCAGCAAACAAATCTTCAACCAATGTACGATCAATACGATTCATTCCAGCATGATGAATGGCGAAGCCATAAGGTAGCAAATCTTTCAACTCAGAATTTTTCACTTGTTCTGCTTCTTGTCGTAAAACTTCCATACTCGCTGAACCCTCATGCAAAAAGCTTCCCAAAGTATCCTTTTCCAAACAAATGTCTCTTATCGCTCTTGCTGTTTTACCAGTCTCTTTTCTTGAATGTACAAACACAAGAACTTGATGCCGGCCTGCCTTTTCCATAATCTTTTCATACACAATCATTGACATAATTTGGAAACGTTTGACAGCTTTTTTCTCTGTGATTCCAATATATTGTTGTTGTAATGAAACTGGACGAAAACTGTTGTCAAAATAGAAGAGACCCTTGTCCGCTTTCACACGTAAAAAAGTAGCAACATCTTGATAATTTGGAAGTGTTGCAGAGAGACCAACAAGACGAACATCTTCTTGAGTAGTTTCAATATTTCTTATCGTTCGAGCTACTATGCTTTCTAAAATTGGTCCACGCTCATCATGTAAAAGGTGAATTTCATCAATAATGATCAATCTTACAAGCTGTGTATATGTTTTTTCACCACCTTTTCGTGTAATAATGTCCCATTTTTCAGGAGTACAAACAATAATTTGAGTCGCTTGAATTTGTTCTCGACTAAGTTGATGGTCACCTGTCAATTCTGAGACAGTTATATTGTATGAAGCCAGCCGTTTCCCGAAATTTCCCACCATTTCTTGTACTAGTGAACGCATTGGAGCGATATATATAATTTTAAAATCATCAGCATTAATTGTTCCATCGTCATTAATATGCTTTCCAATTTCTCGCATCATTGTTAACAAAGCAACATTTGTTTTACCAGCACCAGTTGGTGCACAAAGTAACATATTTTCATCACTTTCAAGCGCAGCTTTCCATAATCGACTTTGAATTCTGTTGAGTGTTTTGAATCCTTCAAAAACCGGTTGGACATACTTTGGCAATTTGTCAATAGGCATCAATTTTTCATCTTCATCAAATGGCTTTGGTTTGAGTGCTGGAACATGAACTTCTTCATATCCCTTTCGTTGTTTTCTAAATGAACCGTCAGGTAATTGACATTTTTTGTTTGCCATAAAGTGTGAACCTTGTGTAAAAACAAGATCTTCTAGCTCAAGCATTTTTCGAGAACCTTCAACTTTACCAGTCCCATTTTCAACCATCATATCTTCTTCATCGTCATTCATACGTCGCTTCTTTGCTTTACTTTTCTCTTCATATTCGTCATTGTCTTCACCTTTTCCTGTGTCTAATTGTCTTAAAACTTTTAAAAGGAAAGAATCATTTTTCATGTCTTCTCTTATCTTCTGTCGTTCACTTTCTGTTTGTGCTTTTGCTAGAAGAGTGCAATAAAGAATCATTTGACGATTCTTTTTCAAGACTTTGATAAAATCAAAACAATCGTAGCCCAAAAGCAATACCATTTGATTTTCACAATCACGATCATCATTGGAATTCTTTAAAATGCTTAACACTTCATCTGCTTTTGATTGTGACACTAAGGGATCTTGAAAATAATCTCTTAACCGTCGCTGTAACCAATAAGCATCAATGTCTAGTGGATGAAGAGCTTTTTCTTTTTTATCGCTTTCTGAAGCTCCCAAATTTTCAGAGTGAATAACTCCATCTCCAACTGCTTCTTCCCCTTCATCTTGATCACCATCATCTCGAATTTCTCCAAAATCATCATCAACACTCTCATCTGAAGATTCTTCAAATTGCACATTTATACCATATGTCTCATCGATTTGTTGATCTTCATTAATGCCAAGTGCTGCAGCTGCTGAACTAAGTGAATCACTACCAAAATCTGTTATTTTCTTGCCAAGATTAACGAGCAATGCAAATCTCTCTTCCGCAACTGTGCCCAGTAAACCGTCAATTTCCTTCTTCCGTTCGCGGTCCTTCAATTTGTCGTTTTTGAGGACAGCCAGAATTTCATCTGCAGCACCACACAAAATATCTCTAGGTTGATCACCAAGTGCTTCTTGGATGAAACTAAGAAGAACTTCATACGTCTGACGAGTTTCTTGAGTTTTTGGTCTATAAATAATTCCAACCATATCATCGATTCCTTCAGAAAGTAATGTAGCTCCTCTCATACTGTTAAAATCGTATTGTGCTTCATCACGTTTACGACGCCTATAAAAATTTTTTTCTTATTAATTTCATATGTTTAGCTATACTAAGCGTTTTTCTTACATCGCTTTCTTCTCTTCAGCCTTTTCCGGCTTTGAGCGTTGAGCTCGATCTCCCATTTTTGTGCCCTCAAGTTTTCCAACCAAGGAAAGTACTTCACCAGTCGCTTCATCTCTTCTAGGCCTTTCAATCAATCTTACATCAGCTTGTAAAACTAAATTTGAGTTCTGAAATTAAGCATTTGTGATGTTAGAAAGAAAGTAGAGCAAACGAAAAACTACGTTTATAGACGTTTTCATAGAAAAATAGATAAAATCATACTTACAGCCTTGTACTCGTATTGAAGTTGACGTGCAGCAGCGTCAGCCATATTTAAAATTTACTAAATTACTTTACTTTCCACTAAATCTAATTTTTCTTTAATTTTGTTTTGATACCGCGTTGTTGTTTTGATAAAGTTTTCACCTCAGTTTTCGAATAAATATTTAAATATTTAATTACCGTTAGTTTCAAAAATTTTGAGAGAATTTTTTTAAAGTATCCTGAACAATATCGGGAACTAATGATAAACAACATGATTGAATTTTTATAAAAAATTTCAATAAATAAAAAATCAATTTATTTAAACTCAGTCAATTACAAAATTAATTATTTAAAAAAAATTAACTTAAGCCTGACGTCTTCGTCTGTGCAATCCTGAATTAATGAAGATTTTGGATATTTGATGTCTATCAATTTTTTCAGCTTCACGATCAAAAACTGGATGTTCCTTGTCTGCAAACCAACTTTCTTGAGCCAAATGAGCAGCTGTATGAGGATTATTGTAGAAACGAGCAGATTTTGATAATTCAGCAGGAAGACTTGAGTCAACAATACTTTGTTCTATCACAGCGGCATGTGCTATTGAAGGTTGCTAAGAATAGAAAAGGAACAAGAACGAGAATTTTAACACATGAACTTTTGCGCGAGAATAAGAGGAACAGGTATCAACTTACAGCTGGTTGAACAACTGGTTGTAAAATAACATGAGACAAAGCACCGAAAACAAATGCAGACAGCAACAATACAAATTTCAACATTTTGCTATTGAAAATTATTAGCACAGAACGACAGAAATTCCACGAGAGTATACACTTCTAAACTCCTTTGAGTATATAAACAAACTAATCTTACCGTTGAAAATCGGAAACCTTTTATATTGATTTTAACGAACGCATGATAATCTGGATGTACAGTAAGTGAATTGAGTGAGTATGTATGTAGCAGTAAGCAAGGCTTATAATGATTTTATTTTTGTGTGATCGTATGTATCAAAAAATCATTAAACAATCTAGACAATGCACAGTTTAGCTTTTCGTTACAATTACTTAAAATTGAAATAATAAATTATGAGATTACTGAGAATGCTCATTCAAGTTCACAAATAAGCGACGAGGAGAAAAATTTCAAGTATTATAGTTACAACAAGTTAAAAGAATGCTCGTGAAATGCAGAAACAGAGACAAACAACATCAACACAACACATCTTAGCATCTATCTATCGGCGTTTGCAATTCTCTCTCTTTACTTCCTATTTTCATGTTCGCCGTTAATAAAAACAGACAAGGTCATTCGCCGTTAATAACATAACATAAGTTAAGTTCCTCAACTTGCTTATACTTTATACATAGTTCATTGTCAAGGACATTACTGCTGCCGTTGCTGCTTGCATACGTTACGTACGTTTTTTTTCCTCTATATCTACTTTTTTATAACGTTAGTTGTTGTGGAACTAATGGCCTTTTCTAAAATACTTTCATGTGGAAGTAACTAATTGATTTCTTTTCTCGCACATGCGACGATATTGACTATTATTGAGCTTATTGAGATAATTATGCATGAACAATTTTTTTCGTGCTGATGTAACAATGTGCAATAGATCACGTGCGAGTTGTTTTTTTTACTGTTACGACTGAAATTTCGTTCATAAATTAAAACACAATCTATTTTTTCTGCATTTAAATATATTTTTAATAAGAGAATTTAAAACAAAGAATAAACATTTTTAACACCTAATAATTTCTTTCATCCAAAACATAACGAGTTATAAAATTAATAGTGATCCAAATGTGCTTTCTTTGCTGCTTTTGCTTCTTTCTCAGTATATGGATTAAGTTCAGGATCGAGATTCAACTTGTAATAGTTTATAGCTTCATTACAATCAACATTGTACCACCAATCACCTGTTCATTTATTGGACAAATCAAAATTATGCTCAAATCAAATATTATGCTGAAGAGTGAAGGTACTGGGATGAGCCGAAAATTTTCCGCAGAAAATTATTTTTTTTTCAGCTAACATTTTCCAGCAGAAATTTTTTAATGATTTATTTTCGTTATTCAATTAATTTTACAACTTTATTTAGCCGTTAATATCAAAACATCGAATCGAAAAAATTAAGCCGAAAAATTTTGACTGGAAATAAATTAAAGTCAAAAATATTTTCCGCGGAAAATTTTCGACCCATCACATTCCCTTCTCTCCATGCGTCCCGCATTATACCCTTTAGTTTGAATGACTCACAATTGCAATTAATCTAGCAATTTGAAAATGTATGGAGAATTATGTGGATCTCTGTTTTGTTAAAAACACCTAATATGCTTAGTCTTACTTATTGCAATCAATAATAATTACTTAATAGTAATTAGAAACAATAAATCCTTTTAAAAAAAGGAAAAAAAAATTTAAGATGATTTTCAGAGAACAAATTACAAAACACGTAATCTCAAATTCTTGAGATAACTCGAAAGAAAAAGTACACAACTAATGTTATGTTTAAAACTGGAGCCACTCTTAGCCTTTATCTGTCAAAATAAAATTAAAAAGATGGATATTTACATGCAAAAAGTTTCTGATTGAAAATTGTGCCGTTTGTGCACAAAAATTTCGATCCTTGATGACCCTCTCTGCCATCGTGACAAACATGATACGCCTGTTAGGAAAAGTTAAATTTAATCACCTTATATTTGGGAAAACGCTTTCTTTAAACTTACTTGACATCCAGTTTCTACGTTAGCATACATGCCAGGAACTGCAGGCACTGAGTGACAGTCGAAGCTTGTTTCAGGCACTTCATGATAAATTGGGTAATCATGCCCAGGTATTCCTGGGATTTTTGAAAAATCTTGCTGTGGCTCTTCTTTCTTCTCCTCGATATAGTCAAAATGATAATCCTTGACAATGTAATGAACTATTAATTTCTTACCTAATTATCATCGACTTATCATCATCACTACTGCTTACCTTGACTTTAATTGCTACAATCGATGCAAAGAGAGACAAGATCAAGATATTTCTAAAGCTGCCCATGATTGAATCCAAGTACAGAAATTATTTTCGTGTTAATCTGTTCAAATTTGAGATGAAACTGATTTTTTGAATGCAAACATAAAAAAATTTCAGACAAAATCGAGAGTGGAGAGGGACACAAACATGAGGCGGCGGTAAAAATCAGTAAGCAAAATCTCAACTTCAGCACAAGAAGTGGTAATAATATTCACAGCCTCCATTTATTTTAACAACATTTAATTGAATATAAGATTTTTGCATCGATTCATTTTAAATTAATGTGCAGAAGCAGAGACAGTTTTAACATAAATGGTAATCGCATTTAACGAACTTTCACAGGCGAAGAAAAAAAACATACATTAAAAGAAATTGTATCACAGACAAACAACCATAAACAATATTTCTTCATAGAATATGAGTATGATCGGTATAATGAACGAACGAATCTATTACATAATTACATTAAGTAATAATAAATCGCTGTTAATACGAGTAAGACAAACTGGAAATTATTGAACATGTACACCACACATATATGTGTGGGAACGTAAAGAGGAGGAGAAAAAGAAAATAAAGACAAAGAAATGCAAAAAAATTGAGACCAACTACACAGTACAAATCAACAAGAAAAAATACATTCAACTTTTTTCTTAATTTCGCATTGCTCTTTTTTCTTTAACTTACTTTTTTATTAATTTTTTATTTTCTTCTTAGGTGTTTATTTATTTTTTTTTTGTATCATAATTTCGAAAATTTAATTTACATTATCAATTACAGTGTCCCAATTAAATTCGCTTCCTTTATCTCTAATATTACCTAAATTAGAAAAATGAAAATTAAAATCGCTATCTTTGGCTTTGAGTCTTTTAAATCTGTAAATGAGAAAAATGGTAAAATTAGTTTCTAATCAATTTTGATTATGTTTAATTTACCTTTGAAACATTAATTCTTTAGCAAAATCATAAAGTTCTATATCAAGTGCATTAATCTTTTTAATTTTTGTTTGTTGAGCTTCGGTTAAGCTTTCAAATGCTTGCATGGACAATGTTGAGTTGTGCTGTTCAAAAGGAATTGCAAACCTGAGATTGAAAGTTTCTTCAAATATATATTGCGAAATTTTTTGATACTCGGTGAGGCCAAAAAATGACATGGCTGTATAAAAAAATTATTTACAAATTTATTTTCATGTACATGTAAAATTGTTTGTTTCAAAATTTACCCGCCAAGTTTCTTTTTGCGCTTGCGAGCATGATTTTGTCTCTTTCTTCAGATGACATACCAGTCTTATTGTAACAGTTAACTAGTGCTAAATCAGCGAGCATTCGTGTTTGACGATTTGCAGCTGTAAAGATATTTAATTTAAATATAAGGATTATGAGACATTAAAAAGGTTCAGTTGTGTTACACATACCCAAATTACTTTCACAATCTGCAAACTCATCAAGAGTAACATCCATCCAATCGTCTCCTAAAAAATAAAATTTGCATATATTTAAATAATTTCCTCATGCATAATGATTGTTATTATTTTTTTTTATAAAAACCTGTGTAACATGGCGGAAGTTCTTCACTCGTAGCTTGACGACCGAGACAAAAGTGTCTAGAATTTTTCCATGTTGCTCCTCGTTGTACATGCCTAAGTAGGTGAAATGAAAAAAAAATGGAAAGAATAAGTTAAATTTTGCTGCCGCATATGAATATGCTAATAGTTACCTATATTCTGACAAATATCGAGCGATAGGTGATCTTAAGAGCGTAATGTAAAAGTACCTTCGCTTCGTTGTCTCACCCTCATTTTTGTCGAGCTCTTGGTCAACACAAGAAATAAGTTCAGTCCAATCGGCATGCAAGCCACATTTCCAACCTAAGAAAAATATTCGAGCATAAAAGAAACAATTTATCTTTCGTTAGAAAATCTTTATTACCTGTCGAGTATCGACTAAATAGCCAATTTTCATTTCTATTTGGTCTAAAGCAATAACATCGCTTTTTCTTTCGCTGACATGTGCATTTCCTCTGTAAGAAAATTCAAGTATACCGTTTTCATTTATGAAAATCTAGCATGAATTATAATACATACCTTTAAATCTAAATCTCTCACTAAATGCTTCCCAAACGATGTTCCACCGGTCTAAAGTGGACAAAAAGAGGAAAAGAAAATAATTTCTACTTAGTATGCATAATCATAAGTTGAGCGAGGAATGAGAAGGAGGAGGGGAAGTGATAGAGAAAGAGAGGAAGAGGACTGAGTATAATATAGGAATAATAATGCAAGTTTTACTGCGTGTGTACCTTCTGAATGTGTAGAAAAACCTATTATTATTTGTTCAAGCAACGAACGATGACGACGACGATGATGATAAAAAAATATAAAGAATAGGTGATGAATTATAATGCCAAAATATACTCATTATTGTATTATTACCATAACGTCATTTGAATTTATATCAAATTTATTCTGTATATCATCATTGAGAACATCGTCGTAACTTAGGAGTAGATGGAGATGACTACTTTTACTAAGGCTACTGTTATTGTGATGATGATTATTAATATTATTGTTGCTAATGTGATTATCGGTGAATAGCTTTTTTCTCGTCAAAGAAAGCGATAGTGCACAAACCTCCTCGCTATTTAAACTTCGTCCGAGGAGCACTATTGAGAACAACGACAGCACTACAATAATTAAAAATATCACTAAACGTTTGCGCCTCTTCTTTAAATTGTCCATTTTTATTTTTATGGCATCATTGCGACTAAGATTATCGATAAGAAAAACCAATTCTGACTTTGATACACTATGTAACTGCCTATTTTCACATTTTTCATTCTTCAACTTTGCCTTAACTTCTATTGCTGACATTTATTTTTTCTAATAATATTTCACTCAACTCTTTTTGTGATACACTTTAATATAAATATTTGACTTGAATCTCATCTTAAATTTAAACTGCACTCATTTTGATTTTATTTTTCAGCTTATAAACTAAATTAAATTTACTTTTTGTTTTAAATATTTTGTTTTTGATATTTTTTTCCTTAGAGTTTCTATGTGTTGAAAAAAGTATAAAAGATTGAAAATTGACTTATTGCACAAAATAAAATTAAAACGCATAAAATCCTTTATATTGATGTATGAATGCTTTAGTGTTCAGCACTCAATGTTACAATGCTTCAGTGCTCAACACTCAATATGTTAGTGTTTCGATGCTTAACTCTCAATGTTAAATGTTTTTAATATTTTCAATACATTAAACTGTATATTTATTATGATTATTTTATTTTTATTTCAAGACAAAACGACTCATAAATTTTACAATTGACTGCTATAATTGAGAAGATCCTAGCAAATGATGTTTCAATGTTGTGGTGAATTTAGAGTCCATACAAAAACGTCTTGTAATATTTTCTTCTGAAAAAGATTCTCGATAGAAAATTAAATTTAAATTTTTTTCGCAATGGGATACGCTCTCGATTTATTGAAGAATAACAACGAGATTCCAGAATCGTATCTCAATAAATTCTACAATCCAGCTTTACTTGGCGCTGCCGGATTTGGCTTATTTGCTTTCGTTAATTTTCTTGGTCGCAAACCTCTTCTTTCAGGTGAGTTTTCTAGTAAACAATCCAGTTGAAAGAAAATTATGTAAGTTATTTTTATCATTTATAGGCATTCAAAGACACATAGCAGCTAGTGTTGGTGGTGTAGCGTTTGGTATCTGGGCAGACAAGAGAAAAGATGCACATTTAGCTGAAAGAGATGCTGTTTTGAGACATTATGTTGGTAAGTTATCGGTATAAAATTGCAAAAAACAAATACGATCTGATCATTTCTTTATCTCTTTTCAGAATTACATCCAGATGATTTTCCAGAACCAGAACGTAAGAAATTCGGTGAGCTTCTTCTAAAATGGGTCCCAGTTCGTTAAAAATTGTGAAAGTGACTGTAAAATTTTCTATGTCTCGAGAAATCTTTAGAGACAAAAAATAAAATTAAAATCTGTATGTAGTTCTCGATATAAAATGCAGTCCTATTTCTTATTTAGTATAGATATAGATTTTATTTTATTATCTCTTACAAATTAAAAAAAGGAAAACGAAAAAAATTGCAAAATCAATCAATTGATTGATCAAAAATGAAAAAAAACTACATATACATTGTTATAATATTCATCATCTATCTATCATCCATCTTCCTCAAAATAATAATTAATTGTTATCTATATAAATGATAATATTACTAAACACAGTACGAGAGTCACTGCAACATATATTTCTCTAAACAGTTAGACAGGATATATTGAAGAAGAAAAAAAAACATTATCATTTAAATTGTTAAATGTTGTTCATATAAAGTGAAGTTAGCAGTGATGATCGTTATTATTAAAAAAGTTACTTTTTTAAAAAAAAACTATTACATATGCGCGTGTACGTAGGAAAAATCACCTAAGTCCGAGACAATTGTAGATCACAAAATCAATTATTCATTTACGATGAGATCAGTTTAAAAAAAAGATTCATAAACTTTATGTGTATAAAAATTTTAATCGATGGGTATGCAATAGCGTCAGACACTTTCGACTTTGGTTGGCATCTACAAATGGTGATCACGGCTCATTCTCTTTCTCTCTCTTAATATCTAACTGGTCAACGATTTTGCCGATTTCGTTTAGTTGATGGATAATAATCTATAACAAAAATTGATCTAACTGTTTTACAATGCACAATTAAATATGTATTTCTTTATTACCAGTTATTGTCCTTTGACCTACTGGAAGCGCAGAAGAGGTTGATTTGCAAGTTGATGTTTGCAATTTTGAACTTGATGATGATTGTTTAAGTAGCGTCGCTGAAGACGATGTGGCATTCTGTTGCTCGTCTCGACTGAGCACCATTGCTTGAAGTGTCTTTTGTGATGTGCACTTAACTTGGCGCTTTTCGACAATCTCTTTTGGGGGTAGATACTTAAGTCTTCTCATTTGATCTTCATCATCTCGTCTGATTTCTGATATTTTTGATTCATACTTGTAATTGCCCAATGCCCGATTGTTTGCTCTAAAAAAATCTCATAAGTAAACTTGCATACGCCATTTGTTTTCTCATCGAACACTCACCTCTCTATAACTTTTAATTGCTGTTGCAGCTCATCCCGATCAACGGATGTGTTAAAGAGGTTCTTTACAGCTCTCTTGCTTGGCATGATATCACTGATTAAATTTGAGTTAACATTTGCGTTGCTACTACTACTACAACTAGCCTTTAGTGTCTTAATTGTCATTTTGATTTTTTTTAAATCTCTTTTTGCACTTTAATATTATTTTAACAATTTTATTCCACTCAATAAAGAGATTCTTTACTTTGGGTTTTTGTTGTTTTCCACTCTTTTCAGTTTCGTATTTGAAAACCAAGCCTTCGAAAAAAAACAAATATGGCGTCTATATTCAAACTACACTAGGAAGATAATAAAAAAAGCGCAATTTCCATATTTTATATTTCCCACTAGTTTATTATTTCATAATGCACTTCACTAACAGTCTTCACGTCTTTACTAGTTCTTTTTATAAAAAAATAAATTCTTATGTCCAAAATGAACACTTAATCGATTTTTCTTTATACTTAGCGTAGTTTGTTGCAAAATAAAATTTCCTACTGCAAAGCAAGGCGTATGAAATTTCGAATACTCTCTCTCTTCTCCATATTCGAACAATTTTAACGGTCAAAGCTTACGTCATTATTTCTTCTTCTCATTTAAAATTGTTGTTGTTGGAGGCTTTTATGTAGTACGATATGCAATGTGATAATAAAATGATACAATTTATTGTTACACAATTCATAGCAGATTGTTCATTTTCAATATTTGATATCTTTTGTTTATTTTGAACTCTTTTGTACATACATATAAATTTATCTTATCAATGTTCTTAAACATTATCTAATTTTTATTTCTTCATAACTTATTTCAAAGTTTTAAAGAAAATTTTTTTTATAAAATTCTTAATTTTAATCAAATTTAAAATTTTTCATTCATTAAAGTTTTTGAAAAAAAAAATTCTGACAGAAAAAATGAATGAATGAATGAAAAAAATGTCATGTAGTCACGTTGTGTGTTTCTTTTTCCCTCTTAATATCACTCTCAAATCAGCTGGACTTTCTTGAGCTGTAGTGCGCAACTCTCACCCTGTTATGGACTGTTTTAAAGCAAAATTATAAAATAAATTTTTCGAGAAAAAATTCATAGATTATCGCAAAAGCGTGTAATAGTGTCGACAAATATAAAAAATTGAAAGTTATTGCAATTTTATTTCAATTTGGACTTATTTTATATATTTCATTCTCGCATGAGAGTGTCCTCAGAGTCTAAAAGCAGTTCGTGTTCTAAAAACAGTTCAAACCTTTCTTTCGAAAGAGATAGCAATATATTGCTCTCGAACAGCAGAGAAAAATTATTAGAAGAACTCTGTGAAAGGAAAAATTCAAAGCTTAATTTTTATTTAAATTTTCGTGCAATAAGTTTAAATTTACAAAGTTATGATGTGAAATTTAATCTCCAACATTTATAGGAATAGGAATTTTATAAAATAATTTCATTTTATATGCGTAAAGTGATGAATATTCTGATTTAAAAATCTCTGTGAGTGTAATTTGAAAAGCTTTACCGAGTGAAAAAAGGTTTCTCGCTTTAAAAGGCAATTTATAAAATCAAAGAGTGAAAAAGAGAGTCTTGAAGGGCATAGTATCGATTTATGACTACATCATTTCAAAGTTATTTCAATTAAAATTTCATGTTGTAATCAGACAAAAAAATTATTTTTTATAAAAGGATTGTGTGGGATTGAGAAGTTCATTTTTTAAATCGTCTTCGTCGTAATATCTGCAAGACTCATTTTTTTCTTCTCTCGTTGATGGTCTTTTAATTTTCTTTAATATTCATCTACGATTTTTTCTCTCTCTCTCTACTGTCTCTTATATATAATTTCTAGAGTGACAACCATAAACTTTTAATAACCTATTTAAAAAGTTATTAAATCATCCAATCATTATCAATCTGTTTTCTTACTCTCTTCCTATCACCAATATTAGTAAATTTTGAGTGAAAAACAAGAAATTAAAAAGCAAAAGCAAATGCACGATGTCGATAGTACTAAAAACACTTTACAAAAATTTTTTTTGTCGTCATTATAATCAAGTATTAGGAATTTACAAAAAGAAGTAAAAAAGCTCTCCTACCAGCATGTTGTTACAACCAGAAACTAATCAAAAAGGATTAAAAATGATTATACCCATGAAAATGTGTGTTGTGATGATGTGATAAGTTTCCTATTTGTTAAGTCTATATAATATTGTGTTGTGTAAAAAAGAAATGATGAATATTGGTATCATTTATTGAGAATTAAGGTCTATTATAGTAAAAGAAAAGAAAAATAAATATATATTAGAATTATAAGTGATAAATAAATAAAATATATAAAGAAAAAAAAAATGTTTTCGGAAGCGAGCGCTACAATTAGCTATAATATGTCGGAAGAGGAGGAGATGATGAACTATACGAGTGCTTTTAATGAAACTGAATTTGTTAATTCTACGAGCAGTTCTAGGATTTTTGAAGATGTGGCTGAAGAAATGGGCTTTGCTGCATACAGCATACTCTGCTTAAAGGGTTTTATCTTCGGCACAATCATAATTGGAGCAGTTCTCGGAAATGCGCTAGTCATATTGGCAGTAAGTCGACGATCTTATCTTAATTACTTGAGCTCTATAATTTCCTATAATTGTTGCTATGGAACATTAAAAATTTCTTGCTACATGAAATTTCATTTCTATATAGAGATAAACTTTCATTCTATCTCACAGTTTAAAAACATGTGAGAAACCCTTGACCTAAAAAAAAGAATGAAGTGAAAAATTTCATAAAAATCATGTCTCCATAATAAAAACTTTCTTTTATTAACAACATTTCTTCTCTTCTCTTTCAATGAATTTAAGGTTCGTAAAAATCGAAAATTAAGGTACGTGACGCAGAACTGTTTTAACTTTTCTTATCATTCATTTTATTCTACGTTCTATCATTTCCTCTTTTTCATCTTAATTTTTTCTATTTTTGAGTGTGAGAGCTTAAATAAGCATTTTAGCGCATTTAAAAAAACATACACGCACATGTAAGAATACTCTCATGTTTGTTTTGACTTCTGGGAAATTTCTTCTTAGCAATCAGAACTCACTTTTTCTCTATCTCTCTCTTTGCGAATTATGATCCCAAATAGATGAGCCATGAAACCTTTTCAAACGAGCAATCATATATTATGAATATGACATAGAGAAAGTTATAAGAAAAAGTTTGAAATTGTTGAAATTCTCTAAGGAAATCGACTTAGAGGTATATATCGAGATATAGTATGTGTTTCTGTGATGCAAAAGTTTTGCGAAAATTCAATTTCTCTCAGCAAAATTTTTAGATTAATCAACTCAATTTAATCCGTGAGCAATGTTTGCGTGATCAGATATAAAATATCAAAAATTTCTCTAGTGCATGCAATGAGCAATCATTATCTTCTGTGCTTTTGGTGGTCACGCAATTATTAGGCTAGAAAATAGAATAAAAATATTATCTATGTGAAAGTAGCTTTAATTTAAAATTCTTTGTGGCTAAAGTATGTTCATAAATGCGATAAAAATATCCACTCTTGTCATTATCCACGCAATCTATAAATTATAAACTATTTGATTGTTTTATTGATTACTAATTTTAGAGTTATCACAAATTATTTTGTTGTCTCCCTTGCAATGGCTGACATGTTAGGTATGATAAAAAAAAACATAAGAAAATAAACTTGTCAACAAGTTTTCGGTTTACAAAATTAAATTATTACGGGAAATAAATTTATGTTTTCCTCTATTTTTTGTCTTTTCATATATAGTCGCCTTATGCGCAATGACATTCAATGCATCAGTAGAATTATCAGGACGTTGGATGTTTGGTCGTGTGCTATGTGATCTATGGAATAGCCTGGATGTGTACTTTTCAACTGCTAGTATTTTGCATTTATGCTGTATATCTGTTGACAGGTTGCTTTATCGTTCCATAAGCTTCATTTCATTTAAAAAATTTGCTTTTTTAATTATCAACGATAAAGTGCTCACATAAAGCCATACTGTTTTGTTTATTTGCTCACACAGATATTTTGCCATTTGTCGTCCACTCGAATATCCTCTTCTGTTGAACAAACGAACAGTTTTCTTCATGTTAGCCAATGTTTGGTTTCTGCCTGCACTTATCTCATTTACGCCAATCTTCCTTGGTTGGTACACGACAAAAGAGAACCTAATTTACCAGCAAGAGCATCCATACGAATGTGGTTTTGTCGTCAACAAAGTTTATGCAGTTGTTTCAAGCTCGATTTCTTTCTGGATTCCGGGCGTTGTAATGATTACAATGTATTATCGTATATTCAAGTAATTATCATATCAGCAAAATGAGAAATTCAATATTCACGATAATAGCCTGAAAATTGGTAATTAATATATCTAATTTTAACAGGGAAGCCGTAAGGCAACGAAAAGCACTGAGCCGTACGAGTTCAAATATCCTATTGAATAGTGTCCATTTACAAAATCAACCTTACAATTATCAGCCGATCAACAATAGATTGAAATTACAAACGCCACGCTTTAGTGATTGCGATGAGCAAAATTTAACAATAAAGGAGGCACATCAGGAGAGTCATAGTGAAGTTAGTGAGCTAGAGGTAAACATTAATTTGATCACACTCTTAAACATACGCATATATTGTGTTTGCTTTAGTCCATGTTGCTATACATTAGAATCAATATTATAGAATAACAATAATAAACAAACACTCAGTCATTCGACGTGTAGCAGATGTGCTAAATTTAATTTTATAGTTCATATCCAACTACTTAGACACTATATCTATATGAATTGTATGTTGAGATGAGTAGGAGAGAGACTAAAAGCTAATAAAAAAATATATTTTTTCACAGGTGCCCGCAATTCTATTATGTCAAGAATATGATGAAGCTTCCATCTTAAAAGTTCCATCATCCTCACCGCCACGTAGATTATCGAGAAGCAGTATTGACTTGAGGGATTTGGAAGCGCAGCATGAGCGGGATAAAATTATGTCACAAAATGTTTCCGAAAGCGTTTCATCTATTTATCATTGCTTCGATAATCAAATGCTCCGCTATTCCGGCAGTGAGCCAATCAATGCTCACATTAAAGCAGCACTCGAGAATCAATTTAGCATGAAATGCGCTAATCAAGAGGAGACCGATAAGCAACAGCAACAACAACAAAAGCCACCACAGCAAAATTCGACTGAGAGCAAGAGTTCTGTAAATAATTTCTCGTTCATGAATAATTTTCATGAACATTCCGAAACGACAACGGCAGCGGTGGGAGCAACAACAAAGGAGAACGACATGAATTTGATATGTTCGGCATCAATAATCAAAGACAATCACAATCAAGTAAATGCAAACGGCTGTAACAAAAGCGATTCCGATTTCTTCTCGCTCCTGCGCTACAATTCTGAAAAGCTGCGACGTATGAATTGCTTTTCATCTGGTACAAGCAATGGCAACAAACCTAAAAAAATGATTTACGCATTAAGCGATAAGACACTTCATTTAAATAATGAGAGGAAAATGCAAGCAATAGTTAATAAGAGTGATATTTTAAATTATTTAAATAAAAGCTTTGATCACAAAAATTTGTTAGATAATAATTTTGCTCAGCACAATCAGAAACTTGCGGATGACAAGAAACAATTCGATCATGGCGATTTTATTAATGTCGACATGTTAAAGCGAGTGTTTGAGGAGAAAATGGACACAAGTCAGATAGATGATGCAATTGTAGAAGCACCAACACCAGCCAATGGTTCAAAGGAGAAATTGCAAAAGAAGGAAACAGTTTCACTGCCGCCTATTGGAAACTCAAATAGTAATGAGATAGTTAAATTGAATAATAGTCGAAGTATCGATACAGTGTTATTAAATATTAAAAACAACACGGACAAATTATATACGTTCAAGCTACTTTACGATTTTTCACCCAAAACCATAAATCAAGAAGAAACATTGACAAAGAATCTGCTGAAGGACGACATTGGAATCGATGTTCTTATAAACGGGAGTAATGGTGCAAGTCTTTCATCTAATAATAATAATAACAACAACAACAACAGTAGTAATAATAACAATAACACAAGTAATAATCTTGTCGTATTGGAAAGTTTAAGTGGAATACTAAAGCCAGTTAACTTAAGTGACAGCATTAGTATAAATGGCGGTGGTATAGTTGGTCAAAACGCACAGGAAATTTCTATAGAGTCTAAATGCTGTGATACAATGAATCCGGCTTATTTGGACGATAAGAGCATTGTCAAGCGGAAGAGAACACCCTCGACGGTAACTTACAATGTAAATGTCATAGATTTCCAAACTGAAGACGAATCTGATCCTTATCATGGCATTGGTCATGTTAGTGGTGGTAGTGGAGCTAGCGGAGGAGGCAGAGGAGATTATGGGAAAAGATCAAACAGCTCGACAAGTGAGTCATGTCTCTCTTAATATGCTCAAACTTTTTTTTCTTGTGCAAGTCTCTCCCTTCTATTTCTTTATTCTTCTGTTTACTTTACTTAAATACTTTTTATCTCTTTGCTTTTTTCCTGCTCTTTGTTACAAGTGTTCAAAAGAAAAAGCTTAGTTCCTTGCTTGAAAATAATTTTTTTTTAGAGAATACTTAAACCTAACTAAACCCGAGGCGCTATAATCAGAAAAGCAAATTAAATGAATAAATAAACGGAGCAATGTTATCATTTTGCCTACCCATTTCTCTCCTCATGTTAGAGATTCTCTTTAATCGTATAGACATTTTCTTTTCTGACTATAGGCAGAGAGGTTTGAGGATTAATTTACATAATTGTGCATCAAAGATTTTCTCCTTCTTATAATTTCTCTAAAATCACTCTCTTTCTCTCTCCAAGCTTTTTTTTTATTCCCTTATTTCATCGTAATGAAGACATTACATGTTAAACAAACTTCAAAAACTTTTCAAATAAATGTACAAAAATCATTTTAAATTAAAAAAAAAAAACATTTCCAAAAAATGAGTAAGCTCTACATGAAATGTCTCCACCACAGGATTTTTTTATTCTGAACTCAATGATAAATGTTGTTTGACAGTGTTGAAAAAGTTTGTCATGATTATGTCGATATGATGGAAATTTTATTACAATGACAATGGTAGTATTTGAAAATTAACTCAATCATTTAAATAAAAAACATAGGGAGAAGCAGACCATCGACACAGTCTAAACAGATGTTTTTCATTATTGTAATTCACACGAATTTTTTTAAATCCACAAAAAACACAAATAACAGTTCATATCTTTTTTTAAACATTGAAAAATATATCACTAATCATTGTTATATGATATCATTACTGGCTTTTTATGATTCTCAATTCTATAATCATTTTCCTCGTTCTTTTTTTCTCTCTTGATGTGTTAGGTAATATATTATTACTGGTAGCACTTAGAATATGTGTATTTTATGGTTTTTATCTCTTCTTCTTTATAAGCCTAACATGTGTATTTATTATAACTGAGTATTCGCTCAAATTAGATTTTTTACCTCAATATGTTACAAATTTTGTATATAATACTGGCTTTCAATTGGTAACATAAGGTTTTCATGTTATACTAAATGTCCGCAAGCAAGAAACAACACACAAGATTACACAAGAAATTTTTATCGAATTGATTTGGTTCTGTTACTTATTTTTGCATACAATCTATATTCGTTCGTTTTTCATATTGATATGAGAGGCAAGAAGAAGCGAAAAGTTAAGATTTTATTTGATTTTTGTATGTATATTAGATTCAAAATAGGAACAAGTATGGAGTATTAGATAAGAAGAATATTTAGCAGAAAAAAAACAAATGATTGAAATTAAATTCTCGTATTTTTTTGGCTGTATTTTTATATAACTTCTTTATTTTCACCGTCTTCGATCGGAATATGAATCAATCATAAGAAGAGAAATTTTTTGAATTTTAATGAGAAACAAAGAATGAGAGAGAGAGAGAGAGAAAGTAGCTTTTTATGCAATTCATAATCATAATGCTTAAGCAAGGCGCCATCACTTACTTATTTGCTTTATTTTATATTCAATCCCTTCAAGCTTTGCCCTCATTCTTATCATTATTCAAAAGCTGCCACTCTATTTCAATGTCAACATCCCGTGAAAAAGACGGTTTAGATACACGTTAATTATTCTTTTCGCAAAAATTTCAAGTTTTATTAGGAAAAGCAAATATCGTGATCATTTTTTGTCTTAATTTATTAGCTGAGAAATTTAGATTAGTTAATTAAAATTAATGCTGATGCTGGTAAACGCATGAATAATTTGCTTAGTAATTAAAAACAATGTAAAGTTCAACAATTTTGTGCCAAGAGTGTGAGAGAGAAAGCGCGTAACACGACTAAGTAGGAAAAGCATCGATAAATAAATAAAGACTGTGAATCAAGTGTGATATGAGAAATGAGTTGAAATCAAACTTAATTCTATACAAACATATACATAAGTCCTAAACAACAGCAAGCATATAAATGTTTACAATGTCATATTATATGAGAAAAGAAAATGATATAAACAAACATAATAAGTATATATGCATATAATGGCATGACATATACACTTTTCAAGCTCTCCTTCTCTCTTTTCCTACTCCTCTCCATATATATAAACGTGTGTGTGTCTGTCTCATTCAAAAAGAGTGAGATTCAATGAGAAGTGAGTTGAGAAGTAGATATATGAAGAAAATGAGATGAGAATGAATGAAGGAAGGAAGTGAAGAAGGCACAGCCTTGTTGAATACGCTTATATTCATTTTGTGAAGTTTTGAAGTTGAGTTTTTATTTCATATATATTTTATATTTAATATGATAGCTGATAAACATTGTATAAGTACCTACTTGCATATATTTATTATAAATAATTAATTTATTTGAAGGTAACAATAGCTCAAAAATGAATAAAAAAAAAAAAGAAACGTTATAAAAAGAGAAAAAAAAACATCATATGAATATGAAATATTTTCTTCTTACCCCTTCTTCTCCTTCTATTTCTTAATACCTATCTTCACACACATACACCCAACGATTCACCCCACTGTGTAGGCTCAAATATAAAACAGCTATACGGCGATAAGTGGTATAGAGTCATTGAACACAACAGTGATTATGATGATCATGAAATATCGGATGATGAGGAAGATTTAAATAATAATCAAGTCAATAATCAATTACTCGCGGTGGGCAGCTTTAAGTCCAACGTTGAGCCAAAATCAACCGTTCGTTCAAGATTTGTTGATTGTTTGAGATTTAGACGAAATTACAAACGTAACAGAAAGAAAATTAATAATCAAGGTCAGTTGCTCATTATTTTCACATTTTGTCCTTTTCATTTTGTTGGATATATACATATTTTGTTTCTCTGGTGAATAAGCAAATTATACATAAATCTTAGAAGAGTTATCATCATCATCATCATCAACAAACCATACAGTAATTTTATTTTTGCTTTTGATCCTAAAACAACCAACCAACTCAGTCAACTTATGCATTGAGCAATAAATCTACAGATATTACATTGTGTTCTTGCGGACGATTTAGAATTAAAATATTAAAAATTTACATAAGGGAAGGCAATACATATTATACATTAATTTCAAAACAAAAAGAGCAGAAAGAAAGATTGAGTGAATAAAATAAGAGAAAATGGTACACATACACGCACTCACAAAACACGAGGAGCGTTCTAAATGAATAAAAAATTTATTGTACAATAGTAATCGTAAACTTCTTTTTCTGTTAAATCGTTTACACACTTTAACACCATTATAACAGAATGTGTATAATCAAATAATTATTTTGAACTTTTTTCCATTTAAATAATACGTAAAAAAAGGTGCTGGATCAACAAGACCCAACAAAGGATGGAGGGCAGAACACAAGGCAGCAAGGACTTTAGGAATTATAATGGGTTAGTATCCTTCTTTTTCATCTTCCTCCTTCACAACCATTCACTCGCTCGCCTCTATTTAACATAGTGAATAAATGTGTGTATATGCGAGTGAGTGAGAACATAAAAAGAAAATAAATTGAGTTAAAACTTTATGCAGCAGCAGCTTTTACCTTCACTTTTCTCTCCATTGGCTTTTATTCGTTTTCATTTGTTGGTTTCTCTACTCTCTCACCGTTCCCATTTTCATTTTATCCATGTCTAAATGAAATATTCGAGGTTTCTTCACAATTGATTTATGTGATGAAGATTTATCAATAACTTTATTTTTCGGCATGAAACAAGCGATAAGGAGCAAAAGATAGGTGAAAAGAAGTAATGATTTCGTAATGTGGGTAAATTTAAGTTGAAATGTGAAAATAAGGTGAAGGCAAGGCCACATGAATTGAATAGAAAAATTCTAAATTGCCGCCAAATGATAAACGAAGCGTGTCAAAAGATCTTTTTCAATTAATTTGTTGAGTAACACAAATTTATTAAATCAAATTCAATCTGATTGTGTAAACTAGCATGTAGTCAACATCAATGATGACAATAAGTTAAAGAGAGTCTGAAATATGTTTTTAAATGTGTGTCACAGAGCAATCACAATTTACGATTGTTTTATTAAAAAGTGACCATGTGACACATGTCTTACTCATAAATATTTAATGTTCTAATTTCATGCGAGCTTTCTGATTTTTCTACTCTCTTTCAGGCGTGTTTCTTTTGTGCTGGCTTCCATTCTTTCTATGGTATGTAAATAGTGAAAACTTTTCCTGTTTCGCTAATGAGTGTTTTCCTCTCGTTATTATAGGTACATAATTACATCAATTTGCGGTCCCGAGCTCTGTCCATGTCCCGACGTCCTCGTTGCCGTTCTCTTTTGGATCGGATATTTTAACTCGACTTTAAATCCCATAATTTATGCTTACTTCAACCGTGATTTTCGAGAATCATTCAAAAAGACTCTTCATTCACTCTTTCCGTGCGTTTGGAAGGAAAACTTTTATGACGCAAACGTTCATTATGTGTAGCAATATTGTTAACCATATATACACAAACACATTAAGGCACATACATAGATTAAACAAGCATTCACTGATTATACTTGCTCATTCACTCACTTATTATCAATCTGACTTTTTTTTCGTGAAAAGCCGATTTACAAGCGTGTGAAAAATGGAATTTTTTGATTCTTTTAGCATTTACATTTTCGTTTTCGTGCATACTTATGATGACAATGATGATGATGAGTTTTCCGTAGTTTTTTGAATTGTTGAATGAGCTTTGTTAGTTGAACATGATAATTAAATTAAGTAATTTTCTCCTTCTGTGATTATTGTTAAATGTTTAACTCCTCATTAACTAGAACGCGCGCGCGCGTCCTATTTATCTCAGCTGAACAGGATATATAAATATATATGACGGGAAATGTCCTTCGTTTTTTAATTTATTGTGATAATATATGAGATATGACGATGATATTGATACTTTTAGACCCAACGGGTGGGAGATAAATAAAAAAACCATGTCACACATACACATATTATAATGAAAATACTAGCACTGATAACTGATACTCAAACTAATGAAGCATAAACTGATGAATAAAAAACTGAATGTTAATATATTGCAATAAATGAAATCGAATTTATTTTCAATTTTCAGCTATCCTTGATGTCAACTTTCTGCCTGCAACAATCATCAATATCAAAAATTAAGTGATTTTTGTTCATTCTGTTCATTTTTTTATTGAGATATATTAAGTACGATATAAAAAAAATTTAAATAAAGCTTTTACTATAAATTTACTATAAATATTGCAATATTTTTTTCTCTTTTTTATATTATTATTTAAACTTTTCTTTCTGTTCATGATTGATTGATTGCATGATTGTGACTTATTTATTTACTTTTTTTTATTACGTTTTTGGTCTTCAATGAGAAAAGAAAACAATAAAAATTTATACTCAACTACTGAATAACTACCATATACCACATCAAAAAATTTGTTTTATCCTTTCATGTTAGGCTAACAACACAAAATCTAACCAAAAAAGCGAAAAAAATTTTTTTACATTTTTCAATTAATTAGAATTAATTTTTGGTGTTTTTTTGATTTCTTACAATAAATTTGATATATCAAAAATAAATGAAATAAACAGAAGAGAATGAAAATCATTTTGTAGTAGTCGATTCTTCATCAACTTGCTCTCAATTTTTTTTATATCTTGGAAGTCATCGTTATTTTATTGGCATTAAAATACATTTATGTGGCTAAAGCATCTAAATATATCTTCTCATTCATTTAATTTTCGCCAAAACTTTTGTTACATTTTTAACTAAATTTTATTTGCTTCTTTTAATGTTTTGCTGTTGTCACGATGAACATATGTACTAGATAGAATTTTTGTGCATAAAACTTAATAATTCAACATTATAAATATATTCATTTAGAGTCATGTATTCGACTTACTCTCTTTCAGCTCAATTGAAAAAGAATATAAATAATAAATTTATTTGCTTATAAATATTTATTCATCGATAGCATAAAACAAGAGAGACAATTGTGTACTATTCTTTAATAATGAATATTATCTGTTATGTGATATTGCAAAAAAGATGTATGTGTTTAAATAATTGAATTAATTAATGCATACTAAAAATTTTAAAATCATCGTCTGCATGATAATTTCTTCATTCAATCATTAATTTGTAATTAACTCAGTAAGTTCGATTGAGTGGCTTTTCACTTCCATAATAAGCTCTTTCTCTCCTGCACTCAAACTGACTACAAAATGTACATTTCTAAGAATATTATTTGTTACATTAATATTTTTTTCTTCTTGGCATGAAACTTACAAATTCTTTATTTCTCTCTTAACACAAACCATAAATAAATTCATTTTTCCATTTCTCTTCTTATTTGTTATATGGTTGTTCCACTTATTTGTCCTCATACTCATTGTTGTATGTAAGTCAAATGATAGGAAAATAACTTCTTTAAACAAAAGAAAACTGTCATCAAAGAGCACCACATTGACTTATTTGACTATATTTATTATTTATATATACTCTCTTTTCTTCTTTTTGTTTAGGAATCTTATACTATATATTTATGTTTATCAATTTGCTATGTATATAATTATTTTCTCTCATATAACTCTCTCTATTTCACTTCCCTCCGGTACGGAAAGTTTTGTTTTTCACTAAATATGCTTTAAAAAATAGTTTCACCCTACTATTCTCTGCTACTGTTGCTGTTTCAAGTAACAAATTTCAGTATAAACTTCCAAAACATTCATGTTGTTAAAATATTTCAACCCTTTTAGGATATTTCCTCACTAAAAGTAGTAAATTATTTTGCTGCTGCTGCTACTGCTTATGTTTTATTACAATCATGGGATGAAAGACACTTGCAGTGTAAATTTGCGGTCATTTACGATCAATCGTATAATTTACGAGTCAAGTGTAAATCGTCCTCATAGGACAAAAACACACATGCACATCACTAGGGAGAAGCGTTTTATGTTTTTGTAAATTATTCATTTCTGTGTGTGATTTATGACGAGGTCTGCCATGAGATGTCAAAATTATGGAGCCATATAGTGTGAGTTTAAATGATATTTATTAGTGATATTTTTACGAGCTAGAGTCTCATGATGTTGTTTAGAGATTTGTATTGAACAAAAGGACAGCTTAAATTATTTGTTGTCGCTTTGAGGTATAAAGGTGAACACTTTGTGATATGAAAAAAAGAGAAAAGTCTATGAATCCTATTAAGAAAATACTGCGATTAAGAGTAAGAGGTTTTTCGATCCACCTACGAGATTTCTATCTCCACGTGTCACACTGTATAGATTGATGGCGGTTAGCCACTATCAATTTCAATATTTTCCCGCCTCTGGGTAAATCACTATGCTCAATGATTAGAAAACTCAACACATGGCATATCGTTTGTCACTTGAATAAGTCTTAATGCTAGACTCCGGGAATCATCAGGTGTGGTTTGTGTGCAAAAAGAAACTTTGCCTCCTACTCTGACGGAAGATCTTTAATTGTGTGGTCGAACTGAATATTCACCTGACCATATAAACTTGCTTCATTGACTTTCATGTTTATGTTATTTTTGCTGCTTTTCTTTAGGGTGAATTTTGTGATAAATATTTGCTTGCACAATAAAGTCTTTAAGTCATCATCAACAACATCATCATGTAATTAAGTTTGCTTTTGTTTTAATCTCCATTGAGTGTGGTACTTGTGCACACATTGAGAATGTTTTCATTCATATTTTGATCGTTTTATCCTTAAGTTCTATTTGCACTCAACAGCAGTAGCAGTAGCAGCACCAATTCAGTACTCTCAGCGGGATATTTTTCTTTGAACTTACATATGAGACGACCTTTAGCTACATGAGACTTTTCCCTTGTAAGTAATAAATAAATTCTTAAACAAATCAACGAGAGAAATAATAAAAATGATGAATTTCCATGAACGGAATGTGAATTTAATATTGACATGAATAAAATACATCAACTTGACAGTTCTTGAACTCAATTAAAGAGACAGAAAGATTGTGATGAACTTTACGGAAATTTTTCTCTATTAGAGAATAAGTAAATGTATGAAACTTCATGTATGTTGTTAGTAACTCAGGAATATGAAAAAACTTTATAAACTTATTCTTTTCACTCCTCGCTTCCCCCAATTGATTTTCACTTTTTCTATTCATGAGAAAACTTCAAACTTGTTAATAAATTTGAATTTTATAAGTATGTCGTATCGTTTCTCTGAGATTATTATAATATTGATCCAGCTTGTTGCGAAATTTTTCTCTCCTCTTCTTCTCTTTTAAGTGAGATTCTTATTCATATTTAACGTGAATTTATAATTGTTAAAAATTACTTCATATCAAAAGATAGCGTGCTCATGATAACTCAATTTCACAAATTAAAGTTTGATGAGCATGTATGGAATTTGTTTAACAAAAATTCCAAGAAAGTCATAAATTAAATGATTCATAAGAAGAATTATGCATGAAAATATTTAAAGATATTCAAATAACACAAGCTGAAGGTTTTCGATATAAATTCATCTACCTAACGCTAATCAGTAAAATTAATAAACAAAAACAAAATAATTTATAACAATTTGACTGTTAGAGTGGAAAAAATAATTTTTGTAATTTTGACGCTTCATTTTCGCTTTCATCATAATTGAAATCATAAATAATAATCACAAATTTTTACTTCATACTTCGTTGTATGAAGAATTAATTGCTATAAAGAGATTTTTTATACATAGAACGAAACGTTCTTATTCCATTCAAAACAGTCAAGGAATAATATCAATAATAATATATGCGAGTATAAAACAACAATGATGGAAAAACAAAGTATGTACTTGTTTTGACCTGAGTCATGACGAAATGCAAAAAAAAGTCCATGTAGCTAAAGGTTGCCACTTGCACGAGCTCGTGTTTAATGAGTGTGAGTGTATATTTACTGTGAATATTATATGAATAGACGACATCTGAAATCCAATTAGAAATTTTCTCTCTTAAGTAACATTTAAATATTATGTTAATGTGATGGTTTTATATCCTCTTTGGCGTTACTTTCATTCAACCCTTTTAGTTGCTCATCTCTTTCGTTCCCGTAGACACGTACATGTATTGTCGATCATCATCCGCCTTACTTAATCTTCTAATTATAAAGTCTCTGGAGCAATATCATTATTTTTATTCGGCTGTGGACGCAAATAACTCTCAGTATAAACACTTTTCGCTCGTGAATCATAACGTAAGCTCGAACGCCTTACATCAATGTCGAGTGGTGATAATTCCTTGCGCCAAAAACAAAAAAGACAGTGCAGCGTATTCCTAAAAGCTTCTCGAAAATCTCTATTGAAATACGCATAAATGATGGGATTCAGAGTTGAATTTGAATATCCAATCCAAAATAGAATGGCGACAAGAATGTCAGGCGATGGACACGTGTCACAAAGAGATGTTGTTAAATACCTATAAATACAATATTCGATCATAATTATCAGCTTAAATTAATTGTTCATTAAATATTGAAAGTGAGCAATATTAATTACCATATAAAGAAAGGTAGCCAACATGCGATAAATGTTCCTATAATTGATTCGACAAACAAAAAGTGAAATTAATAAAAACGTGAATAATGCGAATTTTCAACTTTTTAATCAAAAAATGCGCTAAAAAATTTTTGAAGAAAATTTTATTTAACAATGATTTAAAGCATCAGAGACTTTTATTCTCTGCTAGAAAACAAATTATGAGACAACAAATAAAATAAATTTCAACAAAACTCACCAAAAATTATTCCCAAGGTTCTAGCAGCCTTATGCTCACGTTTCATTTTGATTAAATGTTTATCTTTCGTAGGCGTATTCTCTGATTCGACCTCATGCAACGTTAAGGTTTTGGAAGAGCCCGAGCCACTGAGCTCGCCATTATTAGATGGTCCGCAATTTGAATGTCTATGCATAAGCATTGCATTCCCATGGCGCATTGCTAATTGTTTCTCTTGACGATTGGCCTCTTTGAATATTGCGTAGTAAGTAAATACCATAATAGTGCATGGGATCCAAAAGGAAATTGAACTTGATACAACAGCATACACCTTATTCACAATAAAAATGCACTCGTTCGGACATTTTTCTTGGTATTGTAAATGTTCTTCCGTCGTATACCAGCCTTTTGAGGAATGTAGGAAAAAAGAAGTGTTATAAGTACCTTCAATTATCACAAATGAGAGAGGAAAAAAATTGACGTTTAATTTACCAGCAAAAATCGGCACGAAGCTCAACAGTGCAGGCGATATCCAAGTGTTGAGAATCATTATGGCAACTTTCCTCTTAGTCATATTAATTGGATATTTCAATGGCTTTACAATTGCATAATATCTAAAAGGAAGGAAAGGAAAAATAATTGTAGCAATCGGAAATGAGAAAAAGTTTGTGCGAAAGCGAGAGCAAGCAAAAGAGAATTCCTAATAAAAATCACAGACAACATGTAAAATGCTGCCTGACAGAAAAGGGAATTATAATTGCTGTCTTGCGCCAAAGATAGTGTTATGATGTGTGATGATAATTGTTTTGGACTTTATTGCTCCCTACTGTCGTGCTCAGTTCGCTTGCTTTTCATTTTTTTGTGTGCATGGCACGTTTATGGTTGGCAACGTTTGAATTAATCAATTCAACAGAAAAAAAATAGCAGCAGCAACAACTCAGATTTGACCTAAAATAACTTTTCTTTTCTCATTCAATTGCTCTCTTTTTTTGACAAGGACTTTTCAAATTCGATTGTTTTGAATTTAAATTATCATTTTCGTCATAATGACCCGAACGAAGGCATTTCCAAACTGATGTTGATTGACGATTATTTAGTCACTTTGTGAGGTGCGGTAGCAAGAAATTTTAACGGATGATAAATTTATCATTGACATGTGACAGTGACATAAAGTGCACAACACTCATTATAATTTATCCTGTTTATCAATCATTTTTATTCATTATATTTATAAACAACTTACCGATCTACACTAATGCAGCACAAATGTAATATGCTAGCAGTTGAAAAATATACATCTAAACTATTCCAAAGATCACACACTAATGGTCCAAATAGCCATCTGCAAAAGACAACAGCATAGAGAGTCAATGTAGTCCTCAAAAATAAGTGAGCACTTCATTTAATTAATGACTCATATGAACCCATATTGTAATTATCATTATCATCATCAAAGAAATGGGCTCATGAGAGATATACTGAAAATAATTGTGTATACATACCTTCCCGTAAATTGAACACTAAAATTAAAAGTCATTGCTAACATTGCAACCATGATATCAGCTAAAGCTAGGCTGACTACAAAGTAATTTGTTATAACTCTAAAAAGAGAAATATAAGGAAGAAGAAAAAAGTATGAGAGAAAGAAGGAAGGAAGGAAGAAATGTATTAAGAGCACCATCTCTCTCTCTCTCTCTTTGAGAAATTATTTCTCATCATCATCAATAATGGTTATAAAAAAAGAAGTGATTGTGGCTAAGAGACTGTGGTGTTTATGACAGAGTTGTTAATAGTCAATAATCAAATATTAATTTTCTCTATATTTAAGATTCAAATGAATGGAAATCTCTCAAAACATATTTAATTCATTTGGAAAAGGTTTGAAAATATAAAAAGCATGAAGACATTTCTTAAACGATTTCTGAAGAAATAAAAAAAAATTTGGTCTACACTTTTCATAGAAATGCACGAGTTTTATCAATTTCTTTTATCCAAAAAAATTTAACTAAATTCATATTATTAAAATCTAATTCAAAAATTTAAAAGCTTTTTCTATCATATCAAGCAGTTTTAGATAGAAAAATGAAAGAAATTATAAATTTTTTGTTTATTGACTATATCAACTCTGATTGATAGTTTGAATAGAAGAAAAAAATGATTTCAATTATCATACCTTAATTTTCTAACTCTCATTACAGATATGATGACTAAAAGATTTCCAAAGATGGCCGCTACAATTATAAATATCATAATAGATGCAGTAAAAACTTTTGTCAAAATTTTGATCCATTCTTGTTGATTCGTTAATTCTTCAGTACTACTATGGTTATTGCATATATATTCATTGATGATTGTTATACTGTTATTAAAGGTATCGTTTACACTTATTTTGCGATTTATTGTATTGTGCTCAAAATTGTTGCTGTTATTAATGCCATTCATTGAGGAAGACGGAATATTTGAAGACAATGACGTTGACGACATTTCGGTTGTGTTCCTATTGTTGTTGATTTTAGGAAGAGTGTGATGTGATGACACGCGAGAAAGAGAAAGAGGGAAGTCAACACAATGAACAACTGTTACTCAGAACACAACAATCAATTTCACTACAATTTAAGGCTGACATGATGACGATGATGAGAGTGTTCATATTCTACGAAAATCTGCTGCTACTACTGCTGTTGCTTCACTTTAATCCTCTTTTGTCCTCGTCCGGTACTCTAGTTCTTTAATTAAAGTTGTGTGTATGTTTATTGCTTGCTCATTAAAAATTTTTTTTTTCTCTCTTTAAATAAAAGATTTATCTTTTTGCTGCTGCTGCTGCTCTTCTCTTTCCTTCACTTAACAGAAATTAATTTTCATTCATCATTCTCTTTAGAAATGTTGATACCTGCAACAAGAATGAGATAATATTGACTTTTAAATGTTTTTCACAATTTTTTTGTTTTACTTTTATGACTTTAATTATACAGAGATTAAAAACTTATTCGATTTTTTACTGAGAATTCATATTTTTTTGAAAATAACAAACTAAACAATTTATTTTTGACCCATGATGACCACAACACATATATTTTCCATCATAGTCTATTTATTCTTATTTCTTTATTTTTTTATTATACCATGTTGTCGTGATATAAATTATATCATTTTTTTTATTATAGTTATATGAGCTATAGCGAAGAGAGAAAGAGGGACGAAAAAGTGAATCAGAAAAAATGAATGAATGAGTGGCTGTTAAAAATGCGTTCAGTACAGTTTTATGACTTAGCAGCTTAACATCACTCGTAATATTTCTTTAATTGAAATATAAAAAAAAATAGGAAGTAAAGTGAGAAGGTTTTTACGATATGAGAATTTTGGCTCATTTAACCGGTAAAAAAAGTCTTCTGATATTTATCGAAAGAAAAATTGCTTCTAGGGATTTATTTCTCATTTTATTGATTGAAGCAAGAGAAATTAAAGCTCTCATACGCTTTAAAGCTTTTTCTTTCACAAAATATTTTCCTTTTCCCTTCTCACGCATTAGGTGAGAGATTCAAGAAAAACATTCAACAAAGTTTTAAACTTGAAGAGCAAAAACATGGAAAATAAAAAGTTCTTTTTTCTCAAAAAATTGTATGTACTTGTTTTCTGAAAGTGCTTTTCACAAAGTTTCTTTCAATTTTTTTGTCATTTAACTCACTTGCAATATCTTAAAGTGATTCTCAAGATGTGTTGCTACTCTTTTGCTATCACAGTGTGCTTAATTAAATTTTCCTATAAAAGCTAAGCAATAGCGAAAGAGCATAACAGTGGCGGAGGTAGCGATGCCAGTGATGCAAAAAGAGCAAATTAAAAAGTTTGAAACATTAAGCTAACGAGAAAAGTTCAGCATAAAATAGGAGTTGCAAGAAAGTAAACGAGAACACACTACAGGAACTAAACTCGAAAGATTCTTTCTTTTTTAATTTCCTTCTTACAAATGTATAAAGTTCTGTTTATTATAGTCTCTCTCTCTCTCTGCGTTCTATAGGTACGTATATTTTTTATTTCGATTTTTATTTCGCCTTTTCTGTTCATATTGAAACACAGAGGAAGAGAGAATGAAACGAGCGGAAAATATAGAATGTTTGATATAGAGTTATATAGCATGCAGTGATAACTTTTACTTTTGTAACTGATTTAAAATTTAGAATTTAAGGAAAGTTAAAAAAGTAAAAACAAATTTGTTACACATTTCATTTCATTGGTAGGCTTCGCATGAAACATCTCACTTTACTTCAGGGAAACAAACTTTTGCTTTTTGCGTTCAGGAGTTTCATTTCGTTTCGCATTTCATTCCTTAAATTAGGAAATCTAGTAAGGAAATTTTATTTCGTAATAGAAACTCAATCAAATTTTCCTGATTTAGAGGCTTTCGATACAATCGTGAGTATTGTAGCATTGACATATCGACTTGTTTAGTAATAAAAAAGGAGAGCAAAGAAAGAGAAAAAGAAAGTTTTCTCGGCCATTTACATTTATTATAATAAAATTATAATTCATTTTCATTCTCGCTCTTTCCGCTATCTCAAAATTATGGCTTCCGCCCCGCAGAATAAAGAAATAATAAAAACAGAGAGAAAGCTCGTTCTTCGTCTATGAGAGAAGCTAGTTCCTCCCGACACTGTCGCCATTACGTAAGTCAATGGTCGAATTTTTGACATAAATTGAAATTCAACCTGACGCATCACCATGAAACTTAGTCGACCTTGATGTTAAATAAAAGCTAGCATGAGAGAGTAAGAGAAAAAGTTTCGACTCGGTCCATTATTAAAGGCAAAGCAGGCGCTTTTATTATTGTTCCATCCATGAATTTTGACAGTGTGTTTCTTCTCATTCTGTTTCATCGTAAAATACAACCCTCGCATACAAGCACATATAATTTCACACGTGTTGTATAAAAAAATACTTGTATGTGTTTTCATTTCACGATCGTCATGATAAGATAACACCCGTACGAGAATAGATATTGTACAAATGTATTTTTGTACTTCGCGATGAGAAAGAAAAGCGAATAATTCATTCGCAGTTTTGATTTCGAACTTTAAACATAGTTTCTCCTTTAAAGTATAAAACAAAAAGAAATTAGAAGAAGAAAAAGAAGAGTGAAAGGAGCCATAGCTCATTAATCGCGTCATCAACGTCAAAATTGTGTTGAAAAAGTTTGCATATCATTAATTGAGTGAAAATGACATTGGCTGCGATAGGTGTGGTTTTCTTACTCTTTCATGTGTTCACACACAGTTTAATCTTAAACAATGACACCAGTCTGAATCATCATGCGAATGAAATGGTGATAAAAAATTCATCGATATTTGATGACACAACGAAAAGTTTGGAAATTAAATTAACAACAAAACCATCAACGACACTCGAGGCGAATTTTTTATTGCCCGAAAGCTGTGCAGATTATAAGGTTATATTCCAGTGAATAAATCATAAATGAACCGATAAATTATACAGTGGATGTGAATTTGTGCGGGGTGATGAAGGAATTTCGTAATACTAGCAATAAATGCGTATGATAAAAAGCCATTGGGGAGAGAAAGAAGAAACTTTCTTACTTTTCTCGATCATATTTTTTTCACACATTAAATCTTTCAAAAAAAAAAATTTCAAGGTTTTGCACTCTTTAATAATAAAAACGATTATCACTGCTACATGACCTGACGCAATTCGGTTTTTCGAGAAAAATGTTCTGTTTTGTCTGCTGTCTCAAAATTAGCTGCTAATTGAATTTGACACGGCTTTATTTATGTTAATTTGATTTGTGTGCTTTGCTTTAATTATCTTCCAGTTAGAACATCAACAAAATAATTATTCACTTCACATGTTCATTAAACACATGCTCAATTTTATCGGA
Source organism: Polypedilum pembai (assembly GCA_014622435.1). Classification (NCBI taxonomy): domain Eukaryota; kingdom Metazoa; phylum Arthropoda; class Insecta; order Diptera; family Chironomidae; genus Polypedilum; species Polypedilum pembai. The sequence goes on from JACWBX010003864.1 coordinate 81,769, forward strand.
GTTTTGCAAATACTTTTATTTCTGATTGATTAAGATAAAATGCTAATTTTTGTCTACTGGGAGAAAGATTTATGGTATAATGAGTAATAATTCAATTTTCTAATTTAGCTTGTGGCAGAACAGCCAAAATTAACAACTCATTCGTCGATTAAAAAATGCTGTCCAATGAATCAAAACTATAAGCATGAAATGGGAAAAAGATTTTGTGGCGATAGTACATTGGGATTTAATGTGAGTGCCATTCAAGCAAAGTTCTTTGAGAATTGTATTGAAGATGAAGAGACCCAAGTGCTGATTGATGTCAAGATTGAAAACAACTGCAAAAAGTATTAAGCTTGCACAAGAGCTTAGACAAGTAATAATAGAATATTCAAACTTATTTTAATGTCGTTAAAATTCAAATTCTTTATTGCACACTTTTAAATTATGCTCACGTTTTGGAAAACAAAAATTTAGGAAAAATTAATTAACTGATTAATAATGTTTAATTAAAATAGTTTGTGGTTTATTTAATTGATAGGTATAAACAATTAATGAAAATTCATCACTAAAAGAAAGAAACTATGTAACAATTTAGATCTAAAACATTTTATAAGTTTAGATATTCTATTATTTCTTGACTCAAACAATAATATCACTTATCCGTTCTCTCTCTCTCTCTCTTTCTCTTATTCATAGCGGACTGGTTTTTAACGAGAAGTATATGGATATTCTCTATGTTATTCAAAATGGTTCACTTCTCCGCATTGATGCCAATTTCGAGTCTTTTGACGTTTATGAGCATTATTGCTTAGACATGGACGAAGAGGAGGGTGTACTAACAGCCATAGTTTGTGAGTTCGATGAGATGCTCTTCCGCGTTAATCGAGCACAAGCACTAATATTTGCGACTTGTATGCTCATATCGGTTCCGGTAAGTTTATTATCCCCAAAAAAAAGTCATTCTTCTATTAGCACAATTGAACGAATACACATTTATTTATACTGTATAATCTATTGAGACAATAAGAGAGAAAAAATATAACAGCAGTGGCGAGTAAGGAAATGTGTGTATACGCGATAAAAACTTTTTTGTTTGCATACTGTGATAAGCATTGATTGGTTGTTTACTCTCAATTTTATTGCAGTGTTTACTAGTGACAGTGACATTATATCTCACGGTTCCTGAGCTGAACGATTTACATGGAAAATCATTAGCATGTCACAGTATGTCACTTGCTATTGGCTTTCTACTTCTTGCTCTAACGCAATTCAGAAGCATCTTTCTTATCGAAGGTAATTAGCTCCCTCTAGGTTTCTATTGTTAGCTATGCTTGTGGCGATACCGCATTTATATTTATTTGCGGTCAATAATTGCTCATTGTATGAACGGTTAATGATGATTTAAAATGAATTTCAATAACATTGTTTAATGTTAGTATTGTGTTAGAACAGAATAATTAAAATTGATTTTTGATGAATATTTCGCTTCAAATTGAAGAAATAAAATTCTTCATTTGCTTATTTGAAACGTAATTTCTCGTATCAGAAAGGAAAATCCATTTGACTAATTAAATTTATACCACAATACCGAACTCAGATGTCATTGCAAAAGCTAATCACTAAACTTTGTCGCCGCAAGCATGTTTTGTTACTCTACTGTTGACTGTTTTCGGAACAAAATAAATCATTATCTATTATCTCTCTTTTCTCCATAGGTTACATAATTCAATTTTGCATTCTGTCGTGTTTCTTCTGGCTAACGGTTATGTGGATAGACATTTGTATACACGCTTGGTACTATTTACCACGAGGCATTAGGCAAACTCCAAAAGACGATAATCTCCATTTGATGTACTATGCGCTACTTGCTTTTGGTGTGCCTTTAATTCTCGTGATTTTAACTTATAAAAACAAATTGACTGGACTTCCATCCTATTACTTAAAGGGCACCACAGAAGGTAAGCTCGTGTGTTTCATCAGATAGATAAACCTATTGATGTTTGTTGTATTGATGTGAATCTATGTTAACATACATACGCCCACCAGTTTGCCTAAGGTTTTTCAAGTATTTCAAGCGCTGAAAGGAAAAATATGGCCGAGGCATTCAGCTTGAAAATATGAGAAATGAAAAGAATGAGAGAGAAGGCAAAACTTTAAACAATTTTCATTGACCTCAAAAGAAATTTTCTTCACCATCACCATAGACCTTTGATATTATTTTTATTTTATGTACAAAAGCTCTTAATGCTCTCGGTGTATATATTATATATAGAGAAAAAGTTTTTGCCACCCTATCCTCATTTTACCCATCGCCCTACCTTTTCACTTTTTATTTGCACCGGGCTTTTGAAAAGCATTCTTGATATATTATTATGTGTCATTCATGCTTTTAGCTGCTACTGTTTCCTCTGCAGAGCAGAAGAGAGAAAAAAAATGTGAATGAGATAGTAATTTTTAGAAAGAATAAGTGAGGAAACGAACGTTAGAGGAATGAGCGGAGAAATAAGTAGAAAAAAAGTTACATTTATATCCTGCATCCTTTTGCGAGTTAGTAAAAAGCAACGATAGAGAGCAACCTACAAGTCATTTACAATGTAGTTAGAGCGCACTTTTTCATGCAAATTTGACAGTATTCGTATTTAAATGTAAATTTGTATGAAACAATTTAATGAATTTTTATGAGAAATTTGCAACTAATGATGGCCAAAGTAAATTTTCGCTCTTTTGAAGAAAATTGCGCTGAAAATTGAAGATGAAAAGACTTGAAGCCATCCTTAGGCGACCGTCTTCCCTTTTTACATCCTTCCTTCACTAATTCACCTTTAGAGACTATTTGAAAAGAAAAATGAAATTGTGGTTTTATTTCTTTAAAGAAAATATGAAATGAATTGAGGCGAAAAAAATTCACGTCACATAATTCATAGATTTTTCCTCGAGCAACTAAAGAGAAAAAAAGGAATGAGAGAGAGAGAAAAAGAGAGTCTATGAAAGCCTTTGCTGGTTGGGTTCTTTATCTTTATCTCTATTCCATAATATTGTATACACATTTTTTTCTCTTTTGCCGTTGCTCCTCTCGTTGGAAGAACACATAGTAAAGTTATTTTTAATCTCTTCTTTTACAGTCGCTCGTACATCTCAAAAGTTTTTTATACCTCCAATAAGCTTAACGCTTCTCATGAACGTTATCCTTTACATCTCATCCTATTTCGGTTTCAAGAGATTGCAAAAAATTAAGATAACAAATTTCATCATGATTCAATTAAAGAAATGTGCGAGAGAAAACAAGCAGTCGACACAGAACATTGCTCATATGGAAAAAGTCGAGACGATGTGAGTATATGAATAATAAATATGAATATTTTTACAGGAATTAAATTTTTGTGAGCTGCTAAGTCTGTGTGAAAATTGACTTTATAATCGTTCTATTGTTGATAGAAAACAAAATTCCAAAACAAATTTTCTAAGCTTACTTGATGAAAATGATTTGAATTCGTTTGAATTCATAAAAATATGTTGATATTTTGTTTGATCAACTAGCTAATGTAAACGAGATTTTATTTGACTTTTTATAGAGAAAGGAAAAAGTAATAATATACGATAATATGTGAAACATACTTTTTTCCACATATTTTCTTGACATTTTTATTTTGTTTACGGAAGGTTTAAAAACAATAACTAGAGCACTTTGCTGTTATCAGCAACTCATAATATTTTTTTCAAATGTGTTTTGATTATTATCATCGGTTATCATCATATTCATTGTTTGAATGCTCAGCACTATCGCCTTTCATCGAATATAAGAGCATGTCCTTGTATTTGAACATAAAGGAGTTTCTCCTTAAACTTAAAATTTTTAAACTTCTAGTTAAACATAAAATTGTTTTGACCTCTGGTTGAATATTTTATTTCTTAGCATTTAATGCTTGAATATTTTACATTTAAAGTGTTTGTGTTATTGTTAAGAAAAAATCTTGATTGTTGATGAATATTTAAATATTATATAATTTCAAAGTAATCATTGAACATGATGATGCTACCTAAAATACGAGTATGAGCAAGAGAGGAAAAAAAAAGAAATGTAATAACAATAAATAGTAAGAAGCCATATTCAAGTCTAAATGCCACATCAGTGTCGACACAAGCTGACTAAATACCCACATAAAACTTCCTCCTTAACTTGATCATGGAGCAGTAGCAGCATTTTGCTCTAATGGGAATTGCACACAGTCATTTTCAAATAACTATATCTAATATCGATCTTCCAAAATGATATTCAAAAACTTTCTGATTAATCCCCTTCTCTAAAAAAGGTTTAGTGTAACAAAAAGTGAGAGCAATGAAGAGAAAGTTTAGCACACGAAGCAAAATCAAATCATGCCTGGATTTCATCTTCTTTTCTTTAAATTTACTCTCATTCAGATTTGACATAAGTAAATTTTATTTGCTTTCTTTCACTCACTCATTCATCACACACGTATAAGCACACGCCATGTGAAAAATTTTCTTATCATTGTATATTGTGAATTAGAGTTAGTGAGAGAGAAAAAGAGAAAATATTGTAGGTGCCTATAGTATATCCCCTTAAGATTTCGATAAAGATTTCAGGTGTATAAAGATTTGTGTATGTATTTGTATATGTATTTATATAGCTCACAACAATAGCTCTTTTTCCGTTCTGACACCTTCGATGTCTCAAAACGAAATTTGAAATCACTTTTATTTGTGCACAGCAAATGTACCAAGAAGATCGAGAAAAAAAGAGAGAGTGATGTTTTTGTGAGGAAAGCAAAACCATATTTCGTGCCTAAAGTTAGTAAAATTCAAATGGTTAGCTTTTATGCGTGTATGAGTGGTATATCACATACATAAACCACTCACAGTCACTGTAAGGACATTTTTATCACGGACAATTGTTTGTCGTTAACTTTAATATTTTATAGAATGATTCAATAACATACCTTATAAATGTGTTTTTGGAAAAAAAATGCAGCTTATACATTCACTTTGGCTGGCTGGCTGGCTGGCTGCGGCCCGGGTGAGGCGCGAGATCTCGAAAACTATAATAGCTAGCGACTTACGGTTTTTTGTGTTAGATTTGTGCTATCGAGTTACTGGCTTATCGCTTAGTTAGAAAGCTGTCACTTATTGCATTATTCAAAT